>JPJV01001976.1:0-14563 GCA_000750745.1 Pseudogymnoascus sp. VKM F-4281 (FW-2241)
CCCACCCCGCCCAGTGCAGTGCCGTTGATCCCGTGTCGTCTGTCGCACAGGCGTCGGCGCCCTTACAAAGAAGCGTGCGTACGAGCTCGACGTGTCCGCCTTCAGCGGCGCCGAGGAGGGCTTCATTAAGGAATAGCTCCGTTGTTGCGTCGGCGTCCTGGGACGGGGCCGCGGCACTCGCCTCCTGGTCTTCGAGCAGCATGCCGAGCACGGTGTCAGTGTTGCCCAGCTTCGCGGCGTGTCGGAGTTTGTATGTCTTCACTAGCATCTCGGTATCTGCATCACCGGCCTCTCCGAGGAGGAGGCGCGAGATGCCGTCGTGGCCCTGGCTCATGGCGTAGATGGCCACGCTCCACCCGTCGTAGTCACAGACTGAGCTGTCCGCTCCCTTCTTCATAAGCATTTTGAACAACCCCTCGTTCCCCGTCCATGCCGCAGCGTGCAATGCCGTTGTCCCTGCCGAATCTTTCTCCTCGATGTCCGCCCCGCATGAGAGCAGGTACAGCACAGCCGCATTATGGCCGTAGTACGCCGCAAAGTGGATGGGTGGCGCGCCCGTAAAATCCCACCCTGTGCGATCATGGCGGAACATGCTGTGCGGAGGCACCTTCCAGTGCGTGCCCTCGTTCGCGCCATCATTGAGCAGCTCATCCAGAACCTCGACGTTTCCTGTCGCCGCGGCGCGGTGAACGGGCGACAGGGCGCGCAGGAATTCGCCAAATTCGGGGTCGCTGCTCTGCCAGCGCTGCTCGACGGAGGGTTGCCGCAGGATGTCGCGCTGGTAGTGCACCCGCCGATACTGGTGGGCAAATTCTACTTGGGGGATGGTGGAGGTGCGCTGGAGGGGATGCTTGGTGCCTTTGGTTTTTTTGGGAAAAGAGGACGCGGATTTTGTCTGTGTCGGGGGTTTGGGGCGAGGCTTAAGTGACTTCCAGAAGAGGCGTGTACGTTCTTGGTCTTCTATCTTGAAGGTGAGGTGGCATTTTAGACTGACAGTGTCTTAGCAGTTGGTTTTGTAGGGTTCCAAGGGAGCATACCATCTACGTCGCCCCGGTTGATCGTCGAGCCAGGTCTCCATCGTTCGACACCGTGGACACTGCTTCTCGTCGCCTAGGCCAGGGTGTCTGAGGATGAAGCTTAGAGCAATGCGTTTCCCTGGCTGAAAGCTGTCGCGCCATTTCGAATGCGGGATCAGGGCGCCGCCAAAATCTTCGTCGGAAACGACGTATTTGCCGCTCTCAATCTTGTCGTACCCAGGGCCACCACGGTGCATGATCAAGAGTACTTCTCGGAAAGTCTGCACGTTGTTAACGACAAGAATAGCATCTTGTTTATGTCTCAACTTACATCTGGGGTGCTGGCCAGCATCAACGGAAGGAGCACTTTCCTGTCCATCCCATCTATCAGTATGATCGGCGCGTCTGGGCCCCAGCTGTATCCTATTGATGTGGTCACCGTGTTCTGCACAACTTCGATCTTTTTAACAGCCTCAGCTACCATGAGGTGCATATCGCCAAACCGCATCGCCAGCGACTCAACCGAAGTATCAATAGACCCTAACACAAGACTGTTGTCGACAACATCGCTCTTCATCGATGCGCTGCGCCAATCAGAATTTTATCCACCACACCAAGAGACCAGAATAACGTACAAGCAGAATGCATAAAGTCGCAGCTGCAGCGCCTGCATATGCGTAGTAATCCTCCTCTCCAGCGCAGCCGCTTCCTCCTTGCGCCCCAACCAAGTGAGCTTGCGATACGTCTTGCGCATGACGCCGCTCTCCTGGCCAACAAATGCCTCCGAGTAGGCCGCAAAGTCGTGGAGAAATTGCAAGATGAGGTCCTCGCAGTCCTTGCGCTCCTTAGTAATCTCGGCAGCGATTGTTTCAAGCATCTTGATGCTGTCGGGGTGCTTGCTTGGACGCGCGGACTGGCAGCCCATACACAACGCTTCCGCCTGTACCATCGCCTGAGCGAGAGCGTTGAGGGTCTTGAGAAGGGAGGTGAATTCGGCTTTAGAGCCTTGGACGTCGTTGAGGGCTTTGGCGGCGCGAGCGGCTACCATGGCGATGGCGATGAAGTCGCCGACTTGGAGCATCATCTTGGCCGCTATCGGAGGATTGGGTGACGAGGGAGGCGGTGTTGATTATACGGAGAGGATGATATGGCGATGCTAGAGGAGGCCCTGGAGATCCTCCTCCCACGCTGGCCGGGTTGCAGACTTATTGAAGTGAAGACATTCATACATAGCTATGGGGTATATGCTTAGAAGGGAAGAGAGGTGGCGAGGAGGGAAAGGCGGGACAGGCGGGGAGGAAGGAGGCAATAAGATAGAGATAACAGAGCCAGGCCGTACTTAGTCTTCATGATTGACGGTCTAGGAGGGCCTGCGGGGACGCCATGTGGGAGGCTCGGACAGTCCCGTGTGTCCCGGGCCTCATCTAGACCTGTGATTGGCTAAAATGAGGGAAATCGAGGCTGAAGCTCTCCAATATATTGGCTTTCGGTGTCAGACTTGGCCGGGTTGGGGCTAACTCGATGTGGGCATGTGGAAAGCACGTGCAGAGACACGTGCGGCGCTGCATGGATGCCTTTGTAGTTGGCCTTGTTTATCGCTCATCGTTCTCAATCTTGTATAGCAGATAGACATTTGCTTCTTTCTGACCTTGATATTGAAGATTAAGATCCGTAGATTCTTAGTAGTCTCGAACTCCAAAGTATCTCTCTTCCGTGCATTTGGGAACACAAACAAACCCTATACTGCCCATGATAGCGCCTCTAACACCATATCCCAGTCCTTCACGATTTCAGCTTCAAGCCCAGCCATCCCGTCGACAGCTCTCCCATATTTCCCATCGGTCCCCTCCAGCTAATATTCAACACGCCCATAAACACCTTCCCCCCTTCCCCCACCTCATCCGGCTCCCCCACCTTATCCACCACAAAGCAAACCTGCTGAACCCCACCCCGGCCCACCACTACCTTCGCCTTCTCCCCCTTCTCCCCATGCTCACTCTTCTCACCATCCCACAACGACTCCAAATTCCTCGCGCGAAACCAGCTCTTCGTATCCAGCCTCACGCCCTCCAGTACCAGCGCCTCCTCGCCCACGTTCTCCAGCTGCGCCTCAAGCGCCCAGCCGCCATCCACGGTCCCAATCTTCGTACGCACCACCAGCGCCGGGCGCGCGACGAACTGGTATAGCTTCCTGAAGCTGCGGACGCGGCCAGACGTCGATGTCGTCTCGGAGTAGGAGACTGTAACGGCGAGGACGTGCGGGCCCTCCTCACGGAGGTGGCAGGTGATTATTCCCTGTAGGCTTGCGGCCGGAGCGAGGTCAGAGTGCGGCGTGCCGGACTGAGAGAGTGGGTCGGAGGAGGGTGAAGATGGGGCGGAGGAGGCGAAGGAGACGGGGAGGGTGGTGGTAAGGCTGGGTGTTTTCATTTCGGCTTCGATTTTGACAGAGTGCACGCGCGGGGTGTCGGTTGGAAGTTCATTGTTTGCGCAGAGGGTGCAGGAGAAGGTCTCGCCGACATAGGCGTTGCCGAAGGCAGGGGGGAGGGTGAGGAGCGGCGATAAGGCGAAGGGGGAGGACGGCGCGGAAGGGTAGGTGAGGGAGGCGGCGCGGGGAATGCTTTGGGCGAGGGTAGATGTCGGGGAGGGGTGAGGGAGCGGGTATTGGATTGCGAGGGAGGGTCGTGTTAGGCTGCGGGTGAGTTAGATGCGAATTGTCTGAGCGGGGAAGAAGTACAAACCGGAGAACTTTCAGGGAGACAGCATGGGGTTCTTTGGCCACTTCAGTGGTGCTCATGGACTGGGCGCGCTGGTGCGCCATGATGTTCTGTTTCAGCTGTCAAAAGCCATTGGTTTCTCAGGATGGGGTTCTGTTTGGAAGCTGGTCGTAAGCTGTAGGGTAGCTGCCATTGCGTTCTGCCGTGATTCACCGCCTTGGTTCTAATCTTATCAGATGGGGTTGGGTGAGTATGTCCGCTCTTGGCAATGATGCACATAAAATCAACCTCTTGAAAAATATAAAAAATTGGATGCGAACGCAACGATGTCGATAGAAGAAGAGAAAGAGGAGACGGCTGGAGAAGTGCAACTCGTACGCACAGAAGGCCTCGTACTTGTCCTGGACACCCCTAAAGGTACCCATACCCGAACGTCCACCACTACAAAACACAGTGAAAATGACAGAGAAACAGGCCGAGGCGTCTTCGCTGGCAGAGACATCCCAGGGGGTACAATTCTAGAAGTCTGCCCAGTTCTGATACTGGATCCTCAGGAGAACGAAGAGCATGTCAGGAAGACAGATCTTTATAATTACACATAGTAAGATCGCCTTTTGCACGTGCTTTATTGGCCCGTCATGCCCTGACATATCACAGTAACTGGCCTCTTCCGGCAGCTGAAGGCTCCAAAGCCCCAGGGAAGACGCAGGCAGTTGTATTTGGGATTGGGAGCCTTTTTAACCATTCCCAAAGACGGCAGAATGTCGGCTGGATGCGCGATGTAAGCAAGGGCGTCGTCGTTTACAGGACGCTACAGGACGTTGGGAAAGGAGATGAGTTGTGTATTTCATACGGTGACCGTCTAACCTTTGTGGATGCGGATGCCAAGCAAGTAGATAGCGACGATGAGGACGACAATGCGGCGTTAGCAAGAATAGACTTGGTTTGATACACGGGGTGCTTTTATATTGGCCAAGAATTGGATTTTGGAGCCCAGGGACGTTTAGAGGAGTGGCATCAGTGTGGCTTTGAATACCAATTGGGTTATCATTAAGTCGCATCTTCGATTTGCTCCGGCTTGCCCTCGGAATCGATATTGGAGACGCCCATTCCAGTTAGGAGGGCATCGTGATGGGATACGCTAGAAGAAACCAATAGAAACCGGCAGGTTGGGTCCATAATTATTATAAAAACTTCCCAAATAGAATATTAAATCAAAAGCTCAATTCACAATAATCATCATTGCTGCCATACTTTTCTCAGCGTCTATTATTTGCTGAAAGACCATCAACGTGATTAATTAACGCGACGCGGACATTCAGACACGCCTCAACAAATACTTAGAAAGCAATCAAAACAAGACAATTTCTGTAAAAGCGACGATTTATTAACTAATAACATATCAAACACTATAATATGCTATAGCCATGTCGGCCTGGATAAAAAAAAATACAAAAACACGCAGTATCCCAAACCCGAACAAACAATTGCAACAAAAGTAAAGCGTGAGCCATGAACCATATACCCATTCCTCCTCATACAACCCTATCATACTCGATTCTTACATCCTCCGAGTTCAAACACCCATCTAACCACTGCACATCAGGCAGCTCTCTGGGTTCTCGATGCTGCACGCCAGCACGGCGTCAGCGTAGATATCGTTCTCTCTCTCGCCGCTATCCGGCTTATCATCCGTCTTCGACAGGCTCGCATCCTTCAACTCCTCGTCCTGCATCGCTCCCGGCTCAGCTGCCAGCGCCTTTGGGCTACCGCCCTCCTCGGCATCTGCCTGGAACCCGGGGCTCTTCAGCGGGGGGTTCACCGGCTTCCTGGCCTCGGTGGGCGGTGGGGTGATGCTAGGTGTTGGGACACCGTTGGGGGAGGTGTGGGTGTTGTTGGGGGTGCTGGAGTTCTGCTTCATGTACATTGGTCGCGGCGCAGATGGCTGCGAAGAAGGGGCGATGTATGACTTCGTAAGCGGCTTGCGGTTTGAGGTGCGCTCTCTTGCGACGTTGGTGTCGGCGACGAGGAGAGCCTCCTGATCGACGGTGAACTGGATAGGGGCCGAGGCGGCCATGGTACGGAGGTAGTACATGCCGGTCTTGAGGCCGAGCTTCCAGCCAGCAAAGTGCATGGATGTGATCTTGCCCATTGTTGGGTCCTTCATGTGGATGTTGAGGGACTGGGACTGATCGATAAAGGCTCCACGGTCAGCAGCCATCTGGACGATGGTGCGCTGGGAGATCTCCCAGACAGTCTTGTAGAGGGCCTTGATATCTGCAGGGATATTGGGGATGTTCTGGATGGAACCGCCGTCCGCAATGATGCGGTTCTTCATGTTGTCAGACCAGAGACCCATGTCGACCAAGTCCTTGAGCAACCAGGGGTTGACAACTTGGAACTCGCCAGCCAGGACACGGCGCGAGTAGATGTTCGAGGTGTATGGCTCGAAGCACTCGTTGAAGCCGAGAATCTGGGAGGTGGAGGCAGTGGGCATGGGCGCAACGAGCAGGGAGTTGCGGACACCATGCTGTTTGATCTGGGCCTTTAGAGAGTCCCAGTCCCACAGATCAGTAGGAGTAACGCCCCACATGTCGTATTGGAGCTCGCCCTTGGACACTGGAGATCCCTCATAGGTCTCGTATGTGCCATGAATCTGGGCCAGCTCCACGGAAGCAGTCAAGGCACCGTGGTAAATGGTCTCGAAGATCTGGGAGTTGAGGTGCTTGGCCTCGGGAGAATCAAAGGGAAGGCGGAGAGCCAAGAATGCATCAGCAAGACCCTGGACACCAACAGCAACAGGCCTGTGACGGAAGTTGCTGCGCCTGGCCTCCTCAACGGGGTAGTAGTTGACGTCAATGATCTTGTTCAAGTTCTTAACGACAACCTGTGTGACCTCGTGAAGCTTCTGGAAGTCGTATGTGCCTTGGGCCATGTCAACATACGTTGGCAGGGCAAGAGATGCCAAGTTACACACGGCCACCTCATCTGGAGCCGAGTACTCGACAATCTCTGTGCAGAGGTTGGAGCTGCGGATGGTACCGAGGTTCTTCTGGTTGCTCTTGCGGTTGCAAGCATCCTTGTACAACATGAACGGGTTTCCTGTCTCAGTCTGAGACTCAAGAATGGAGTACCAAAGCTTCTGGGCCTTGATGGTCTTGCGACCCTTACCCTCCTTCTCGTAACTCTCATAAAGCGCCTCAAACTCGTCGCCGTAAACGTCAGCCAATCCAGGGCATTCGTTGGGGCACATGAGGGTCCAGTCGCCGTTCTTCTCGACACGCTTCATGAAGAGATCCGGAATCCAGAGAGCGTAGAACAAGTCACGGGCACGGACTTCCTCCTTGCCGTGGTTCTTTCTCAAGTCTAGGAACTCGAAGACATCCGCGTGCCATGGCTCGACGTAGATGGCGAAAGCACCAGGGCGCTTGTTGCCACCTTGGTCAACGTACCTGGCAGTGTTGTTGAAGACGCGGAGCATGGGAACGATACCGTTCGAGTTTCCGTTGGTACCGGCAATGTATGCACCAGTGGCACGGATACGATGGATGTTCAACCCGATACCTCCGGCAGTCTTTGAGATCATGGCACACGTCTTGAGTGTGTCATAGATACCCTCAATACTGTCCTCCTTCATGTCGACTAAGAAGCAGGATGAGAGCTGGGCCTGTGGTGTACCAGCGTTGAAGAGTGTTGGGGAAGCGTGCGTGAAGTATTTGGAAGACATGAGGTTGTATGTCTCGATTGTCTTCTCGATATCCTCACCGTGAATGCCCACCGCAACACGCATAATCATGTGCTGCGGCCTCTCAGCAACCTTTCCATCAAGGCGGAGAAGATATGATCGCTCAAGGGTCTTGAAGCCAAAGTATTGGTAGTTGAAATCACGGTCGTAGAGGACGGCAGAGTTAAGCTCGTCCGCGTGCTTCATAACGGTGTCATATGTCTTCTTTGCAATCATGGGCGACGGCTTCGAGTTCTTAGGGTTTATATAGTGATACAAGTCGTGGATGACGGACGAGAATTGCTTCTTCGTCTGCTTGTGGAGATTCGACACTGCAATACGTGCAGCAAGAATGGCGTAGTCTGGGTGGGTGACGGTCATGTAGGCCGCAGTCTCGGCAGCCTATGTCATACTGTTGGCATTTTCACGGTTCAACGGCTGTGAAAGAGGCTATACATACCAAGTTATCAAGCTCAATGGTGGTGACACCCTGGTACACACCAGAGATGACCTTTTGTGTGATGGCGGCGGCGTCGACATGCTCAGCGTCCAATCCGTAACACAGCCGCGAGACACGTGCTGTGATCTTGTCGAACTGGACACGCTCCTTGTTTCCGTCTGTTCGTCTCGTTAGATGGTATGTGTGCGGGGTGGAATCTGCATGAACTTACTGCGCTTATACACGAACATGGTGACGAAAGCGACTCAACGTCACTGGAGAAGAGACTTGGGGTGGTTATATGAGGTAAAAGGAGGTTGTAGACAACAATGGGAAAGTCTTGAGAGCCTCAAATTTAAGAGAAAAGGAGTAAGAGGAGTCGTGGTAGAAGGTGAGGAGAGTTGAGGATGTTGATGTGGGAAGAGAAGAGTAGGAAGCAGAGTTGGGGTTCAAGTACTTTACGCGTTCATTGATAATCCGACGCGACTTGCCGACATTTTAGCTCTAGCGCGACAAACATTGTGTAGGCAGAACAACGCGACAAGCGGCTAATCACGTGATTATTTACACCCAGATGCAGATGAATACGTTTATTCCCATGTCAACGGACTCTGGGATGAAATTGAGTCAGATACGCGTGAGAGAGAGTACCTGGGATTTATGTTTGCATTTTTGGCACCTAAAATGACCAAGTACTATTCACGGGGTTGACCTTGGAGTCAATCTGTAAAGGGCCGAATGCTAGCTTAAGAGAATCGAGATACCAAAGACACATGCGAACCTCAATTTAAATGCCCAAAGGCTATTTATTCTCCTACAAATAAAATTAATTATATGATGAGAATCATGAAGCTATAAAATACGTGTGCACTGAAGCAGGGTTGCGAATTATATCCCAAATGGTACAGAATCTCTCATGTTTCCTACCCCTAAGTGCCCAGGACCACACCGAGTTATATGTATCAATCTATGCGTCTCCTACTTACCACCTGAACCCACCAACCTGGTAGTCTAATGGTGTGGCATTCGTGTCTAAAATAATTACACCGATATTGGTTAATTATTTCGGGCTTGAGGTGGAGAACGGATGGAGGCCTTCAGTTCAAACCAGATTGAACTAACTGTTTTCGCCTTTCAATGGCCATTTTCTCCAAAGTGTGCCTGTTTGATTCGATATTAGGGGCGGCTTTATGGCCTGGACCTTTGACGGGTGATGCTGAGGTTTCTCATTTGTATCATGCCTAGCAGTAAGCACAGAATCCTGAGAATCCCCAGCGCCAACCAACAGTACAGCGGAGACTAGGAGGTAAAACGACATCCAGGCAATATAATAATGGTAACACCACCCACGCCGATTATCAACAGGAGCACGACGAGCAGTCAGGGTCTCCGCCACAAATCACCACACCTCCACACGTAAGCCTTCGCAGTGAGGAAAGAGATCTTCAAATAAACTACGGCCTATTGCTATTACACCATGAAAAATGCGAATCGATCCGGGACACATTGACCATCATTCACCAGACAGCTCGAAACGTTTCAGACCAACGAGACAGAAACACGGGAGGCAGGCTGGCACCACCAACGACAACAGCAGCAGGGCAAGCCACACACACACACACACACAAACGCAGAGACGCCGCAGAAATAGTCCGTCGCCCAGCGCACTCAATTGCAAGAGAAGAAGAAAGGGGCAACCGTGCGTGCGAAAGGCTCCAGACACAAAAACAGCGCGGAGATAGATAGGAGAGTGCCCGCCTGCACGCCGGACCACGCCAAGCATCCATCTAGCCCAGACGAAAGGGGTAAAACACCCTGATGGCATGGCCGAGCCTGCAGCAAACACCGAGTAGTAAAGGCATGCTCTCAACCTCTCTTCCGAAAACGGGTTCTGAAAGCCGAAACCCAAACTTTCAAGAATTAAGGATCCATAGCATCAACCGATCTCGACCGTGGGGAACAATGGGCGTAGACGAGTCCTTTTTCATACTTCAGCCAACAACCATTCACCAGCTTGAGTCCGGACGAAGCAAAAAAAATGAGGTTGATTGCATAGAGAGTTGGTATCGATACGTCTACTGGATGAAGCACTTCTTCTTCTTTCCTCCCTTCTTGGATAGAAGAGCGGCACGGGTTGCGTGCTCAAAGACCTCGCGAACGCCCTCGTTGGTCTTTGCGGAACACTCGAGATACTTGTAGGCACCAATCTTCTTCCTGACCTCCTCTCCCTATTTCGCGAAACGTTAGCTCGGGGCACAAAAATGCTGCGTGGAACTGGGAGATGGCCCAGCACTAGCCGCCCAAAAGGAATTCCTTATCATACCTGCTCTGGTGTAACTGGCTTCTGGCTGGTCTTGTGAAGCTCCTCGATGGTCTTCTGGTCGTAGCGAAGATCCTTCTTACATCCGACGAGGATAATTGGGAGTCCTTGGCAGAAATGCAGCACTTCGGAGATCCACTGCGATAGCAAAAAAAGTTAGCTAGGCCTTGTCTGTCTGCGCACGAGGCACAATCTCCCACGGGGGACTACAGTACCTTCTCCTGGACGTTGTCGAGCGAGTCGGGGGAGTCGACGGCGAAACAGATGAGGATTACGTGGGAATCTGGGTAGGAGAGCGGGCGGAGACGGTCGTAATCCTCCTGGCCAGCCGTATCCCAAAGAGCCAGCTCGACGTGCTTTCCATCAACCTCAACATCGGCCACATAGTTCTCGAAGACGGTTGGGACGTAGACCTATCAAACCCACATTATCTCGTTAGCTGGTATTCCCCCATCTGACAGGTTCATGCCACTGTGTATCTGAGATCGTCCTGTTCGTGTTTGTGATACCGACGAGTCGATGATGGGTCGGGGCTGTGCGATGGGTGACGGGTGACCCGGGGGGGGGAGTGGGAGGGAGGCTTACCTCTGGGAAAGTGCCCTTGGAGAAAACACTAGAGATAACATCAGCATCGGCGAGGATGGAAACATGAGGCCTGGAGTGGAGCGGCTCATCTAGGCAGCAGCGATGGGTTGGGTACTTACATCAACAGACAAGTCTTACCACAAGCACCGTCACCGACGATGACGAGCTTCCGACGGATCTCCGCCATACTGTAGGGGTGAAGTTGTTTGTTTGTGTGAAAGGGTTCGAAGATGGAGTGATGTAAGGGTGAGACGAGGATCTCAGCCTGAAGAGCTTTGTTTGAGTTGTTGTGTTGAGAGTGTTCGTGGAGGGAGAATTCGTGAGGATGGGGGGACGGAGGTTGGTTGAAGTGGATGGAGAGATCAGAGGGTTTTGGGATGGATGCGAGGTTGCGAGATCGATTGTCTGCTCTGCTTTGCTTGGTCTTAGCAGCTTAGCCGTGTTTGGACTTTTGGGACGGGGTGGAAGGGTGGAAGGGTGGGAGAGACCAGGCAGGCAGAGCGGGCGCAGGCGCAGGCGCAGGGCGGAGGGCGGAGGGAGGAAGGGAGCAGAAGTGTGGTAGCAAATGGTAAATTAACTGTGGTCTGCAGGTACCAGTGACTTGGTGTTTCTAACTTTTGCACGCTAAGCGGCCACGTTAACTCCTAACACACCCAAGTATCATCTACGCCGCACAGGTGAGTACCTAAGGCACATATACTACTACCGCAACCACAGCAGGACTCTCCAGTTACCAGTGTGGAAATGTGGAAGATGAAAAAAAGGCCGCGTGGGGCATATGACACAGCAGAGCAGCATTGCACGAGAAATATAGAGATAAAGATAAATAACAGAGATAGAGAAATCCAGATAAACACAGCATGGTTACGGCTTTCTTTTCTTTGCTATTCCCTGCTGCTAGCTGTCAAGATGCTCTATAGAGTAGAATGACAGAATATAATTAGTACTATTCCACTTCTCCTTCTCCTCCTCCTTTTCTCCTCCTCTTATAGACATCCCCTTTAGACTCGCATCACCGTAGTATCAGATACTATGCATGCGCATAACAGACGAGGCTCTGTCAGCATCCCCTGCTCCTGCTCTTATTCCCCTATTACTCTAAACCTCAAAATCATACCTCCACGCGTCCTCGTCCTCGTCAGCCCACAGGGTGGATTAAATAGCCTCATATAATCCTGCTATACTCCCACTGCCCACCTTACCTGCCGTCTGTTGCCGATCAACATCTTCATCTTCACTTCCCTCAGAAAACCCCCCCTAGCTAATCTAGAGTCACGTTATCCGTCGTCACCACCGTCACCACCGGGCTCGCCGTTGATTTTCACCATTTCCACAAAGGGGCTGTACTGTACGCTGTACGTGTACGGGGATGGAGTTGTCGTGTACCGTATAATGTACCGTACCACGCATGGACTTGTACGGCACTTGTTTCCAGTGCAGGACGTATCAGTCAGACGCTGCCACAGCATTCACACAGCACTCACACAGCACTCACACAGCGCTCACACAGCACCTAAAACATCCATTCAGCGCCTGTGTACAGCACCCATACAGCACCTATACTCCCACACATAAGGGGTTCACCTCAGCCGTAAACCGAAACACCAAATGCCGCCTCTTTAAGGGCCCCGTAACGTCTAGAATTCCTATACCTATAAATACCTATAAATAACCGTCACTGACATTAATCCATAAATCGACTTTTATACACCACCGGCCCCTATATAATCTCAACATTCATCTGTTTCTCTGCTCTTTCCGAGTCGGTCGTGTGTGGCTCTACATATTAAAGGGGGAAACAACAGCCCAACCATAACCCCTTCACATGTGCCGCCATGTACAGATACATAACTTCCCACAAAAGCCTCGCCAAAATTGGAGTTGGCCTGGGGTTGCCTGGGATTGCCTGGGGTGGTGGCCTGGGGTGGCCTTGTATCAGCAATATACTGTGCATACTCCTGTGTGTACGAGATATCTCCGTTCTTCAGCTGAACAGGGCATCGTTCTTCAAACAACCACGACAAACTCCAGACGCAACAAGCGCGATGCGCGTAACACAAGAATCAAACTCAAATCAACAAGCTCACGCGGCTAATCCCTCTTAATCCCCTTAAATAATGCCGCAAATCCCTTTTGTCCTCGCGCACGTGACCTAGCCTTATCTCCAAAAAGCCACACACCAAAACAAACCCGAGCCCAAATACACCGAGCCATCCCAAAATCCACTAGTCCCAATCCACACTAGTCTCCAATCTCAGTTCGAAGCTCCGTCTCAAAATTATAACGACACCCTCCCAGGCCCGACTCTCCCACGCCGGCCACCACGCACCACGTCAACGCACCATGCAGGCCGTAATCCGCCGCACCGTCCTGGCCGAGAGGCAAGCCGCCCGGCGGCTCGTAAAACGCCGCACCAAGAACCACCATGAGGAGATGAAGACGCGGCGCGAGCACGAGCGCTTCGCCCAGAAGCATTTAACGGGGGACATCAAGAATGCCCGCGCTGCGCGCCGCGAGGACTACGACCTGGGCCCGCTGGCGCCGAGGCGCGATGTCGGGCTCAAGAAGGATACGTACGGGACGATTCACACGAATCAGTTGCATGGGCAGAAGTTGACGATGGAGGAGAGGATGGAGGTTAATCCGTCCGGGGGGAGATTTGCCAACATTGTGGCTGGGGATCGGGTAGTGCTGTTGGAGGGACCGGATAAGGGGAGGATAGGGAAGGTGCAGAGTTTTGATAAGGAGAAGCAGCAGATTACTGTCGAGGGGATGAATATGGTATGCTTTTTCCAACCCTCTCCGTGTCAAGGCACTCAAGACAAAAGAACTAACACATGCCACTCCAGGTTGATGTCGCTATCCCCAAATGGATGTTGACCTCTCCCGATTCCGACAACCGCCCCGTCCGTAGCGTTGAGAAGCCCCTCTCCATCGCATCCGTCAAGCTCGTCGTGCCGCTCCCCGACCCCGAAACCGGCAATGTCCGCGATGTCATCGTCCGCGACATTGTCAACAGCAAGGTCTTCTTCAACAAGGACGGTGGCGCACAGTACAGCCGCAAAATTGCCGGGCTGAACACGGTGATCCCGTGGCCGAAGACGGCGCCCAAGGAGCACCCCGACCACGACGCCGACACGCTGCGCATTGACGTCGAGACGCGGACGTTCCTGCCGACGCTGCTCAAGCCGCCGATGCCAGATAGTGTGATTGACGAGCTGCGGAACCGTTTCTCGATCTTCCGCACGCGTCACGAGGACGCATACCTCGAGAAGAAGGAGGCGGAGGAGGCGGCCAAGGAGGAGCGCAAGCAGTCCATCAGCCTGATGCGGACGCCGGTGAACGAGATCAACAAGCGCGAGCGGACGAAGCGCAAGGCTATGGGCAAGGGAGAGCTGACGCCGGAGATGCTGGCGGGTATTGGGGCGGTGATTGCGGGGAAGAAGGGGGCGGCGCTGGAGGCGGCGGGGTTGGAGGCTGCGACGTTCTAGAGGGGCTGTGTGGCATGGACTTGTACAAACAGGAGACAAAACGCGCGTGTAGTAGTAGAGCGAGATCGAGAGCTGTGATGGATGTAGCAGAGTGGGCATTATAGGCGTTTGCATCTTCATTTGTCAAAATCTATATATGTACAACAATCACATTATACACATATCCGTGCAGCTTCTCTACGCTTTCCCTCTATATCCTGTATGAGTGCCACGCATCCCGTCTCACTCCACCAAAAACCCTCTCCACTCCCTCCTCCCCATCCTCTTCACCACC
>JPJV01001979.1:0-45070 GCA_000750745.1 Pseudogymnoascus sp. VKM F-4281 (FW-2241)
GGGGTTTGCGTTTTCTTGGGCGGATCGCGGAGGCTAAGGTTGTTGTGCTGTTGTGACGGTCCTGCGCGTGGTGGAACGTAGGCGTCGTTCCCTTTCTTTTGGTATGCCTTGCCTTGCCCCGCATAGCTGGTATCTTGCACCTGGCGGGGAGCGGGAGTGTGGATTTGCGCCTTCTTCTTTTTCGGCGCGCGGGTTGACTTTGGGACAGCAGAAGAGGAGGAAGAAGCTTGGTTGTTTGCTGCATTGGCATAGGCAGGAGCAGACGAGCTTGGTGCTGGCTGACGTCGTGAGTTGAAGGTGGATATGAATTCGATAGACGCCGGTGACTCGCCCAGCAGGTTGTTGAAGTGCTCTACAGCTTCTTGTGGAGGTAAGGTCGATGCGTAGGCCAGGACCTGCTGGAGGTCTTCCTCCGGCAATGGAAGCAGCTTGGACAGCTGTTGGAGCGACATTTCGAATTAGTCCCGCAATATAATGGCGTATGAAGTGTATTGCGCGGTTGACATCCTATAATAACTTCTGGAGCTTCTGAGTTATGTGCGGCCGTGGTTACATGACGATCGCTTGCACCTGCTACATGTGACTTAGCAGGGGTGTGTACATGTACATGTGTTGGTAAATCGTGGTGGAGGACAGGAACAACAAATGAGGGGTTGAGGGGTAACACAACAAACAACCACCACCATGACCCCTCTCTTTCATCCGAACTGCGCCCTTTAAATAACAATACATTCAGAGCTAGAAGAGTTATTCCCATATATATTACAAATTATATTCACTGCTACAGGTAAAACATATTACGAAGTAGTTATAAGTTTTGTTGCAACTTGTATTCTGCATAAGCCTGGATTGCCCCACCAACAAACATCAATAGAGTCATCGAGGACTCCTGCAAAAGCTTCAAGTGACTCACTGGTTTATATAAATATTGCTTCTGTATCGTTTACTACCTCACGATTCCTCTCCATACAATTGGCACATCAAGAATATAATCTATCATTTATATCTGATATCAAACGGTCAAGTTCTCCCCAGTATCATTCAAGATGCTAGACGTTTCTTCACTCCACATCGACCTCCACCTAACGGAAGCCAAAGATGTGACTTATACTCGCACCCCGTTTGGAAAGGAGATGCGGAAGCTTTTCACTTTTGACCCTGCATACAGGAACTTGAACCATGGTGAGTCCAACTTGATCCAACCTAGACCCATTGGCTCATCCGTCTCCCCAGGATCCTATGGCTGCTATCCTCGCGCAATCCGGGATGTAGCCAACCACTTCAAGGACCAGAAGGAGAGTCGTCCGGATCCCTTCGTCCGTTACGCCTACAATAACTACCTGGACAAGTCCCGCGCCGCCGTTGCCGCCCTTGTCAATGCCCCAGTCAACAACTGCGTCTTCGTCCCCAACGCAACCACAGCCTGCAACACTGTTCTTCGCAACATCCCTTGGAACAAAGACGGCAATGACGAGATCCTGAGCTTCAGCACCATCTACAGCTCCTGCCACAAGACCATCGCCTACATAAGCGACTCCACTGGCCTTGTTTCCAATCGCGTGATCCAGACAGAGTATCCAATCTCCAATGCCGACTACGTTTCTCGTTTCCGCGCAGCCATTGCAGCCTCCCGCGCAGAGGGCAAGAACCCCCGCATTGCTTTCTTTGACACCATCGCCTCCATGCCTGGTGTGCGCATCCCCTTTGAGGCCCTGACCGCAGTCTGCAAGGAGGAAGGCGTCCTCAGCTTGATTGACGGCGCCCACAGCGTCGGCCAGATCCCCTTGGACTTTGCCACACTCGACCCCGATTTCTTCGTCTCCAACTGCCACAAATGGCTCTTTACCCCACGCGGCTGTGCCGTCTTCATCGTCGCCGAGCGTCACCAGCACGTTATTCGCTCCACACTGCCAACATCGGAGCATTATGTCCCTGAGGGAACGCCCCAGATACCATCGCTTACTGGAAATCCTCATTTTGTTGCTATGTATGAGTGGGTTGGCACGCAGGATAATGAGCAATACCTCTGCGTTCCCGAAGCCATCAAGTGGCGCGAGCAGGTCTGCGGAGGCGAGAAGGCCATCTACGAGTATAACAACACACTCCTGCGTAAGGCGACTAAGATTGTGGCGTCAGAGCTCGGTACCGAGGCGCTTGAGAATGAAGAAGGCACGTTGATGGATTGCACCATGTCTTTTATCCGGCTGCCGCTCAACCTTGAGAAAGACGGCGGAACAGTGAAGCCTGAGGACTTCCGTACCATCCTCACGTTTATGGGGCAGACAATGGCGATGGAGTACCAGTCTTATGTTGCGACCAGCGTCTTCCAGGGTGGGATCTGGTGCCGATTGAGCGCGCAGGTTTATTTGGACGAGGACGATTTTGTGTTTGCCGCGAAGATGCTGAAGGAGGTGTGTGAGAGGGTCAATAAGGGCGAATACATGACGAAGGTTCTCAGTCCTGTTTCAAGGCCTTAGGGAACTTTGCCACGGAACCGGAATTATTTCAGCATGCGCCCATGCCGAAATTAATCGAGGATGGTTGGTGAGGAGAGAGAGGTTTCATGTTTCTTCGTAACTTTATGACACGCCCGGGACATCAGAGAATCATAGATATTCGTGCCGTTTGAAAGCATCGATTGCGTGATTTATACATAGGAATCGAAAGATTACCAACTTCGTTCGAGCACAGGAGATTTTTGGAACGAAGTGACAGCAAACTGCCACACTTATACTAAATTGAAGCTCGACATGGTATATACGACCTAAACGGTCCTCTGCTCTTTCTAACTCCTTCATCACTTCATATACAGAGCTACTGATAGTCTGACCAAATCAACACCTTGGGTGGACTGCTTAGAGGGCTCGATAGGATAGCGTCAATGCTCGTCAACTTCTTAATCCTCTCTGCTCTAGGCGTCATCGGCTGTGGAAGCGCGACGTCGCACAGCGGTCCACAGTCATCACTAGTCGGCGGCGACGGTAGTGCGCGACGCTTGCCATTTGTAGATTTCGACTTGTCCTTGGCCGGGAGTGTCCCTAGCCCTTGAATATTGGATGACAAGTTGGAGAGTGGGGTTCTCGAACTCTGCTTCTTGTTCATAGATGGCAATGGACGGCGTGGAGGTTTCGGAGCAGTCTTCCTAAACAATCGGTTTGTCCTCTTGATTGTCTTAGCCGCTTCTTCATCTTTCCCACGGCCTGTCAGCTTCCTCAGAGATGCAAGGATCTTCAATTGAAGGTGGGCGCCGTTCATGCCGTGGTCCTTCTCGGGGTTCTCTTCCCCGTTTTTGGGTGCTTCCAACTTCGTCCCTTGTGGAATCCATATATCATCTCTCCTCTGCTTTACATCCGCAACCCACGCATCACAATCCCATTCTACCCAATAGTCAATCACGTCTCCCCATACACTATCAGGCGGCTTCGTCTGGTTCACAAATACTACAGAGCCGCCCCGTCCGTGCACTGCCTTTGCAAACTCTCGAACCATAACCTTTAAACCATGGACACGCATACTCGTCCCTAGGATTAGCAGCATATCTGGATTAAGAGACAGGTCATGCGTGATAAGAGGCCCAACGAGGTCCGCGCTTGGATGTTCCTCGCCATATAATACGATATCCGGTCGTAATCTTCCGACAGCAAGACCGCGCCTGCCCTTGTCCTCTCGCCTCGCACTGTTTTCTGAGCACCAGGGACACTCGGGACCCTCGCCTGCCAGAGTCGTAACTTGCCTGTCTTCATCCCATTGTGCCAGCCGCGCACAGAGGCTACACCTGAGCGAATGTAAACTTCCATGTAGATGAACGACTTCGACGCCAGAGTCATGCTTATCGCCTTTTTGGTCGTTTCCTGTTCGCGGTTCTTTTCGGAGTTTTGGGTTGAAACGTCCACGAGCGCCTGTTCCGCGTGATAACTCGGCAGTAAGGCCTTCGAGAGTTTCGAGCATGTCAATATTCTGGGTATAATTACGGACAAGCCTGCCTCCGTCACGCAGTGCGCGAATGAACTTATGTGTGTCTGTCCCTGACTTGACATCCTTAGTGATCTTTTGCCTCAGGCTCGATATAAAGGTATAGAATATTGACGTCGTCAGTTTGTCGGTCCATATTATGGAGTCAAACAGGTCTTTGCCCTTCATATTCGGAAGACTTTGTCTCGATGTCGTAGATCTGACAGACGCCTGAGACGAAAATATTGGCTCGTTAGCAGCTTCAGGCGCAGCATCTTTTGGAGGCTCGCTCTCTGCTTCTTTGGTGGGAATATTCGAAGTGGTTTCTGAATTCGGGTCTGGGGCAGTTGCTAAGGTTGTATTCGCTGTCGGACTGTGAAAAGACTGCGATGACCGAAGCTGTCTGCGTAACGGCACCTCTTTCACTATGCCATTGTCCAATTCCGAAGACCCTAGAGAGCATGACCTGTCAAGCTTCCTCCGTTTCACGGGACGATCGTCAATATCGCTAGAGTTGGAGTTCGTCTTACTCGCCGCAACTGCATCGTATTGGGCTTGGATCAGGGAATATAGCCCGTTTTCCGACCTAAAATCCTATAGAAACAGTGAGCTCCATGGTTTGGAAATTGACGGGTTGAACTTACAGGTATGCCACAATTTGTAGAGATCCCAGCTCCAGTTACGACAACCACCTTCTTTGATTTTGACAGGGCATCTGCGATTTGTTGTAGCTGCAGCTCACTAGTCGGGGAAACATTTGTTGTTGGCATTGCGCTGTTTCCCGGTCACACGTAGACAATCCGTGATATCCTCTAGTTGACGCGTCTTGATAAATTTTCAAAACAGCTCTGCCCATAAACGCTTCGAACGCTAAAAAGGACAGAAACTTGAATGATCCTCCTTCAAACCATTATATACATAGACTTGACGTATATATATCCAAGGCCGCGTCTGTCGTCATATAGTACTGGTCTTTCGATCCACTGATGCTGGATTCTCGACCGCGCGCAGTATAAGGCCGGCAAATATACCGCTTGATAGCTTTGGCTGCGTCAAACTCCGAAGCCGCTGCCACGCGTTGTATTGACAATGTTGACGCAGAATTCTTGGGAATCCGAGCTGTTCGTCGAAAGCCGGCGTGAGTGTCGCAGGGCGATTGAATCGGGTCGAACTAGACTTAGGTATACAAGTCGGAATCGTATAAGTTTTGGAGGTTCGTTCACTCGGCGATTGAAATTTCTAGTTCACAGAAGATCGCAGAGGGCTTCATAAGATCCACGGCGAGCTTCGACGTCGCTGGCGCGTCGGAGAGCAAACACAGTACGAAAGGCGCGCTGCGTGGCCAATCGCTGTTGTATAGTAAGACCGGCGGTGGGATATGCTGCACGACGTGACACAGGTCTCTCAAAAATCCTGGGTCATTTCGTGTTGTGGTTATGTCGCCGTCGCGCTTTTGTCGGGCGTTGGTATTGTAAACAATGTGAGCTCGTTATCAAACGACCAAGGCGACCCGTTGATTGTCAAGGTCCGATTGTCAACCAGCAAACTGGTCCGTGCATCTTGAGCTTCCCGAAGAGTGCCACCTCGGTTCCTCCCCACATTTTAGTATTAAAAGGGCGCCAGTGGTCTTTAACTAGACTCTTGAAGAGATAATAATAATGAATTAGAATGCATTATTTGCTTTCTTAGTGGCTAAATCTCAGTCCATGGATATTGGTTTCACACTGGATAAATCTCAAGATGGTTAACGTCCGAGTGTTAACAAGCACATAGACCATGATTTATTTCGGCATGACCCTATGCCGAAACTCTTCATGTTTGCGCAACCCAGATGGATCTTGCAAGTACATAATACTTCATGCTTCGCCTTGAGGGTTTGCATCTATGAATAGGCAGCCACTTGAAAGCATAATTGTTGGCAATCAAGCAATCAAGCAAGCTGCATTGTGTGTGTCGTTACAAACTCAAACTCGAGGTTGGATATAAGACGACGTCGAGTTCTTATTTGCGTCCTTTTCCTATTGTTTTTTCCTTTATCTCTTCTGTTCGTTTTGTTCTCGGATACGTCCATTTTATAGTACAGGCCTGACTCCAAGAGCTAGAACTGAATCTGTCGAGATGGCCGGTGGGTCTCAGTTCATTGGAGGCCGTCGCGCTGCTTGGGATAAACAGTTCGTATGGCCCCGGGAAGGAAGGAAAGGGAAAATACCAAGAAGCTGGTGGGGAGGCCTGATGAGCATTATGACAAACACTGGCCCTGATATTTTCATAACCCGGAAGAACGATACGACACCCATCAAACCAGATCACTGGGGCAACTGGCAAGTTCCTGTCCTGATGGCCTCGAATACCCGCTGACTAGCCGTACAGGGACAGCTATGATAGCCCAGAAGCCCAACTGCGTGAGCGCCGAAACTACGTATACAATGCTGACAGGGGGAACCGCCGCTACGACCCTCACACAAGGAAGTATGTGCTATGGGAGTACGACAACAATTATGTTCAAGACCCCCTTGAGAAGTATCCTCTCTTCACGCAGGAAGAGCATGAAAGGCTTGCCCAACATCCCCGGAAGCGGCGCCCAAAGTCCAAAGACTGGGGAGCTGCTGGACCTAAGGCAAGTCCTAAATTCCGCTTGAATGAAATATACTAACTGTTCACGATATAGAGGTTTGGGAGAGAGCACAATGACTTTTGGAGAGACGCATTTCGTATTGGAGAGAATATACGGAGTGGAATCCCTGAGCCAGAAGTCAATCCAGTAGTCAACCCAGAATTATTTATGGATGATGCATGGCGCAAGCTGTACGACAGGAGGCAGGGACGATGGCCTTCGCTGCGGCGTAGGACTCGAGATGACTCGCCGCTGATTGAGAATACTCGTTCTAATCTCGATCAGATGCGGAGATCAATGTATAGCTGTAGCCCGTATGAGGAGGATAGACCATACGACGGCTTTGACTACGAGAATAGGCCGTACTATCCCTATTAATCTCACTGGGGTTGGATATTGTCGAGCTGGAGGCTCCTCTTGGTTGAATTTCCGATAGTTTTATGTAGACTGCACAAAAAGTTTGTCTCCTTCCAAACATCTGCCTATTTAAATGGAAGTTTTAACTGTTTAATGAATTGCTATAATTATTCCAAAGCCTTTAGTATCGTGCCCGCAAAAGAGCTAAGGACCACTGGCGTCTCCTCGAAGCTCATCCAACTGCTCCCAACTGCTACAAATACCAGATTTTGCCTTGGTGCAACCCAAATGACCTGGCCGCCACTGCCCAATGCCATATACGCTCCTATGGATCCTTCCCCAGCCACATGTCTACTTCCCTCATTAGAATGAAAGAAATACCCATATGGGTAATCACCCTCCTTCGTCTGACTCATTGTCGCCGCCTCTATGTAAGCAGCTGAAATGATACGGTCTCCGCGATATTCGCCAACCCCAAGCAGGAGCTCGCCGATCTTTGCGAGGTCAGTAAGCGTGAGACCAAGCCCACCAGATGGCAACACGAAAGGGGCGCCATCCACAGAGTCTTCACGCATGCGCGTCCAAGTGTAATTAGTGATACCGAGTGGGTCAAACAAGTACTTGCGCGCAAAAGCCTCGATACCCAGCCCAGATCGGCGCTCAATGAGCAAGCTAACTATGGTAGGAAGGCTGTTATCATAGTGGTATTTAGCGCCTGGGGCGCCATAGGCGCGAGGAGCATTGAGGATAAGCGGTGCAACCGAAGTGGAAGTGAGCATTTTCCCAGTGTCGCGCTGGCTAAAGGCAGTGCCAGATGTCATGGAGAGGGCGTGGCGAAGGAGGATTGGAGGGGAGTCTGCCCAAGCCGAGGGGATGGGGAAAGCAGATGCGACAGGATCATCGAGGGATAGAAGACCTTGATCAATGGCAATACCAGCAAGGAGAGCAACAACGGATTTGGTGACCGAGGCACATGGATGGGGTTCAGAGTCAGTGAGGCCGTAGTAGTAGGATTCGTGGACACGGTATCCGTCTTTTAGAATGAGAATGCCCTCGACGCGGTTATCTGGATGGCCAGGCGGCTTGACAATAGTTTGAATAGCAGCGTCAAATTGCTCAGCGGTCATGTTAAAGACTTCTGGGCCGGCCATGGACGTGAACTCGGCATTCTTTGGGGGGCTTTCAGGGGTTGCACCAAGATGGGGAATCAGGTACTTCTTGTGTTCAGGGGCGTCTTGTTTAAGCCGAACCTTTATAGTCTCTAGGCCTGTTAGGCCGTCTCCCTCAATTGTGATAACGAGAACTACACCAGAGCGATAGCTGTGGAAAGTTCCGTTGATAATAGCTGATCCGCCGAGCCATGTCGGCACGGCAGTCATGAAAGCATTGTTTGAAGTAAAGTTTATCTGACCCTCGAGAGGTTTGAGTGATCGCCGATCATGGCGGCGAAGGTAGCTGTGCCCGTCTCGGTATGAAATATCAATGGTGGTAAAATCATCAAACGGATGTGTTGTTGACGTCCCTGACCAACGGCCGTGGCTGGTTGAGACAGACATAGCGAGATTTGTTGCGCGTATATGTTATATTCGGATGGTGTAACAAATAGAAAGAGACCAGGAGCCAGTAGTCTTTATATACTCCTCTACTTACCCTTGTCTGTCCGTGACCTCCATATAGAGTAGCTCAAAGCTCTCTGGCGTGGTCCTGGACAGCTATACCAGAGGTGCATAAGGTAGGACCCCATATTCAGAATTAAACGTAAGTTAAAGATACAATAGCTTCATTATATCATAACCTTACTTAAACTTATTTAATTAGGAGGAAAGTCAAAGGAGAGATTATGTTGTTCGGCGCGTTCATACATATACTTCGCAGAAGAGGAGGTTCCAATAAGAAGACCGAAGTCATGATCGGATGACTAATCCAATAATCCTCGAACGGCATCCCCCCAAACAATCCTTTCCCATGTGCAACGCAGTTAGCTCGTGACAATATAATTGAACAGTCGAAGTCAATCAACAGCCAAATAAAATGGCGTTTACGATGCATTCCCATTCCGGGCAATTTTGTCCCGGACACGCCAAGGATCAACTGGAAGAGGTGATCCAGCGAGCTATATCGCTGAACATGCGGCTTATATCAATTACTGAGCATATGCCCCGCGCTGATGATCGAGATTTATATCCTGAAGAAGTGCGCAGCTTTCCATAAATTATGATATTTTACCCGAATATCTTGTATTTCTGCAATTATCTTTGTTTGGTTATGTACTGACGCCATCAATAGATTGAAGCTGGGGAAACCACAGCACTGTTGCTTCCAAGGCACCAGGGCTATCTCGCCGAGGGTGTGCGTCTGCGAGCCAAGTACGCAGGGCAAATCCAAATTCTTATCGGCTTTGAGGGGGAATGGGTACGCCCGTCGTACGGACCTGTCATCAGGTGTTTGGCCAAGGACCCCAGAGTAGATTTCTTCATCGGCTCTGTGCACCATGTCCACGGTATTCCTATCGACTACGACAGGGCAATGTATGAGAAAGCACGGGAAGTAGGGGACGGGAGTGATCAAAGGCTATTTGAAGACTACTTTGATGACATGTTTACTATGCTCCAAGATGTGCGACCACGAGTTGTTGCGCACTTCGATTTGGTCCGGTTAATGAGCGATGTACCAAACCAGGATTTGAAGACCTGGGACAGTGTATGGGAGAAAGCCGTACGATGTTTGAGGCTAATTGTCGAGCAAGGTGGTCTACTAGAGGTTAACAGCAGTGCGCTCCGAAAAGGTTTGCACGAGCCGTATCCAAGTCGGAGTATATGCGAGGTGTGTTTTCTAGGCTTTATCTATCTCATAGCACTGACATCCAGCAGGAATTTCTGAGCCGTGGTGGCAAGTTTACCCTATCTGATGACAGTCACGGTGTTGCTCAGGTAGGGCTAAATTTTGAGCGAGTACAAACGTACCTTGAGGATGTGGGTGTGAAGACTCTATGGTATCTTGAAAGGCTTCCGGAGGAGAGCCTTTCGGAGGAGCCGATGACCACACTTCGCCTAAAGAGTGTAGCCTTAAATGAGCTTGACATGAAGGGTCATCCAAGCACAGCTTAATAGAAAGGGACGACCAGTTTATTGTATATATGAAAACCGCAGATCTTTCAATAAATATATATGGGTATTCTCTCTCTGTCTGCTCTAGATATATTTCTGACCAGTCTCACTTTTCCTGGCCAGTCTCAATTGCTAGAGCGTCATTGCTCTCTTCCATCTTTTTTCGATGGTCTGCCGCAGCTTTGGCATCCAACCTTACCTGTCTCTCCTCTCTCCAGCCGGGACCCCATTTGATTTCCGCCAACAGCATTGGCATAGTAACAGTGCAAACCAAAGAAATGAAAGTAAAGCACCATCCTCTACCCATTTTCTCCACCATGATATTAATAATCCCTGTTCCTCCTGCACCCATAAAACATCTAACAAGGTTATTCGCCGCTGTTGCTGTCGCTGGGCTCTGTGGATACAGGTCCACCATTAGAGTGCTCAAGATATTAAACGACCCATTGACACAGAATCCTATTAAAAATGTGAGAACAAGTGGCGCAGCAAGTGGCGCATTCATCTCCATAGCCCAGCCATAGCACATAATGCTTGCGAGCCCGACGCTCAGAATGGGCCACATTATCCCTATTCTCGCCTCCTCGATTGGGAAATAGCGCAGGTCGTCGCCGTGCTTTCGATCAATTGCGAAACCGATACGTTTTGCGATTCTCTTGTAGTTCCTGTCGAGGAGCTTCCCGTTCAGAAAGGATGTCACTGCGCAACCAAAGCCAAAAGGGAGATAGCAGAGTCCCACTTCCAGATCATTGAATCCGTATGTCTGTTTGAACATTACAGGCATCGAGGCTATAACATCGTAAAAGGCGGTATATATAAGAGAATTGTAGATGAGCACCAAGGCCACGTCTTTTTCTGTGATGATGTGGATTGTCTTGAGAGGGTTAGGGAACTTGAGCTTGCGGTGGCTAGCAAGCTCAGCTTGGGCCCTACGACGTTCGTCGGCAGTGGCGGAGCGGGATAGGGAATCTTGAGACTTCAACTCTTTGCGCTGGCGCAGGTAGTCTAGGACGGTCATATTCCAGCCTATTGGTGGAACTGAGCCATTTCCCACCACGTTGCGACCTGTCTCGGGAACGGTAAGAATAAAGGGGATAAGCCACACAGCTGCAAAGATGAAACAAAACCAAAATATTGATCTCCAGCCTAGGAATTGGGCTAATATTCCTCCAATTACTGGGCCTAGTGCGGGACCCAACATGGTACCAGCGCCCACGATTCCAACGTACGATCCTCGTTCCGAGCTTGTTGAGATATCCGCCACAACCCCGTATCCTAAGGCGATGCCACCGCTGCTACCCGCGCTCTGTAGGCAACGCAAAACTAATAAAGCTGGGAAGCTGTTCTGAAGAGCCAGTCCGATGTTGGCGCCAAGATAGATGATAGAGGCCACAATGTATGCCGGCCTCCTCCCCGCCATATCAGCAAAATCGCCGATAAATGTAGGTGCTATCCCCTGGAATATCATAAATGATGTGAGGGTTACGTTGATAAGTGCATCTGAAACATTTAGATCCTTTGCCAGTGGATTCAGGGCGGGAAAATAAATATTCGCGGAAGTTGGCGATATGAAAGCCGCCACTGTGACCATGAAGACGAGATATTGCTTCTGCCTCTTAGAGAAGACTGAGTAGGGTGGTCCAGTCCGAACGGCAGTTAATTCTTCGAGGTCTTCATCTCCATCCTCGGCTATGGCCACATCGCTGGCAAGCTGGGACCCAGTGCTTGCTGGTGGTATGGTCTTGGTGGAAGATGTAGTAGTTCCTGTGGGCTTCTCATCCAAGTTCTTGTCTTGAATGCCATGAGGAATTGGCGTCCTCGTAGGTTCTTGTGGTTCCACGTCGAGGTCATTCTTCTCTAGGCTCATAGTGCAGTATTACCCTGCCGCTGAATACCATCCATTAAGACGCACCATGTAATTCAACCGGTTTAAAATGGACGAGAAAGAGATGCAGGATTAGAAAGAAAGATAGAGACGAGTAACCTACCTTAAACCCGGGCTTAAACCAACCATGGAAGGTTCATAGCGGCTATACGGAAGTTGCGCGAACAGCGGTGCCGTGCCGAGTAGAATCCACATCTTCTCTTTGGTGAGTTGCAATTCAGCATGGGTTGTGGCGATATAGCGTCGTCAGATTATCATTTGATTCGTGGACGTAAAGCAAAACTTGTTATTCCCGTTGGAGAAAGTTGGAGAAGGAGAGGGGTACGGTAATAATTTTCGGAAATAAAAAACCCCGCTATGCATCAGGTACCATCACACGTGGTATTGTTTCACCTGCTGTAGCACCGGCGTTGGACTTGGACTTGGGCTTCTAGGACAAAAATATAAAAAAATGCAATAAAAATACTCAAATAATTATAATATCACAAGTTATAAAGTTGCTACCTGCTTTTGGTGCTCTGATTTGCCTATATGTGATGCCTAAACCCAAAGTTTCGCTTATATTTGATACCACAAATCGTCCAAATCCAAAACGAAATTTCGTCCATGACGTCCAAATAAGGTTGCAAAGGAACAAAACACCCCGCGCGGGTAATCACTCAAATTACTATTATATCCACCGACAAAGATATGATGTCCGAGAAGACATTCGATGAGCTGATATGCGACCTTGAGCCCTTAAAACACATCGAAGGGCTCCAGCAGCTAACAGAATCCTACCTCCAAGGGGACTATCAGACGCTTCTTGGTGGGAATGAGGCTCAAGCTCTCTTCGACCAGTTCTTGACGAGGCTATCAACCGAAAGCACTGGAAAGCCAAAACCATGGACGACGGAAGACAACAGCTTCCTGGCTTCTGCCAGAGCCATATTGACAGCCATGGCGTCGTTCGATGCTTTTCTCCAAGCCAATGTCACGGGACCACCCTTCTCCTCGCGCTCCCTCCTCTTTGGTGCGGATACAACCTCGGAAGATATCAAAAAGCATAGACAAGAGTGTCTTCAGAGCCTAGCGGTAGATGGCCTTTCGGTCTACCAACTTATTCCACATGTCGAGCTTTTCACGTTTGCAAGGGCGGTTTTCACAGAGTACTTCCCACGTGTTGTAGCTGGGCAAACACTCGATTCGAGATGGATGCGAGTCCGCATCAATGCCTACCACCAGCGTCTCTTATCTTCCGGCGTGTCAAATACTCGTCTCAGTGACTCAGTGGCGACACTTCAGACCCAGGCTGAGGCAGATATGTTCGCCCTCGAACTTGAAATCATGGCCAAGAATTCACCTTATTCTACTGAGTCCAAAGTCCAGTATTTTCTTGAGAAATCACAAATCTACATTATGCAAGGCGTGGATGCCAAGGCTAGAGATAACCTGAAGCACGCAAAAGAAGCGTCTCAGTTTCAGTATGCGTTGTCTGGTGCCTTGGGAAAGAGAACAAAATTTCAAGAGACGGATATCTCACAATTAGTTGTCTTCGCGAAGAGCAAAGAAGAGCCAAAACCGGAAATTGAAAGTAGTGAAGATACAAATACCCTCTCGAAGGATGGCGCCTCCGATGCTACCGAAGCCGAGGCAGGAATTACTGGCCCTACTGCACTTGACCTAAATGACGATACTTTACTCGAGTCAATCCAGTTTACAAAGGTCGACAAGGACCTGAAAACAGACCTTCCTGAGGAGCTTGCAAGCTTAGAACCGAGTAATCAACCTCAACTAAAGCCAGTCGACCAGATTATGTTACTCACTGAGGCCACACTAAAAGATGTCTCCGCTCCTTTAGATAAGCTGAACAGCGAGGAGATTTTGCCATTTGCTGTTCGTGTCCTTGATGACAAACCCACGAACTGGCAGATTTACACACAGGCGCTGCTTGTGAGGAGTAGAATCGAAGCACATAGATCGAGGACACAGGAACGAAGCGTGCTTCAGCTGCAAGCCATTGTGGATCAGGTCATCGCAGAGACCCAAGAAGAGCCAACATCTGGTGGTGATGGTGTTCCTCAAATACAAATCACTCAATTCTTACCAAAGGCGAAGCCATCCGAATTTGCTCCGATTACCGAGCGGTTGAAGTTTATCCATCAACTCAATTCGCCTACCAGGTGGGAGATAGAAACCGAATTGGCCTATGCTTGGAGCCACGCAGGAAGTCTTGTGAGCGCCCTTGAAATATTCAAGCGCCTGATGCTTTGGCCCGAGGTTGCTCTTTGCTACCACTCAATTGGTCAAGAAGACAATGCTCGTAGAGTCATCCGCCGGCAACTGTTCTACTCCACCAAAGGCCCGGAAATGGACAAGTACGGTATCGACGACGACGAAGTGCGCACGGAGAAATGGGAAGGGGAGATGCGGTCACCGCACCCCCCTCACGCACCACGTCTGTGGTGTATCATTGGTGATCTCGAGCAAGATCCATCATGCTGGGAAAGGGCCTGGGAAATCTCCAGCCACCATTATCCGCGTGCTCAGCGGACGCTGGGCGAGTATTATACCAGTAAAGGCGATCTTCCAAAGGCCCGAGATGCATATATCAAAGCAACGATAGTTAACCGCCAATACGGAGACACATGGAGTCGTCTTGGAGATATTGACCTTGCGACTGGAAATTGGGATGGAGCCATTATCGCATTTCAGCAAGCAATAATGATAGATGACGACAACTCGAAGACATACAGCAATCTCGGCTCAGCATTATTATCGAAGCACACTGAAATGATGAAAATTAAGCAGCTCGAGGCTTCAAGTCAAATCCAAGATACAGAAGACTTAGTCGATGATGACGAAGTAGGTGTTCACAAGCCACAAATGTCCCAGTTGGATCCGAAAGACATTCTTCGCCAATCACTTATTGCATACAAGAGAGGCGCTAGCTTACAATACGACAACTGGCAAATTTGGGATAATGTCATTACAGTTGCTGGCCGCATGACACCACCATCCTTCCCTGAGGTATTGCAGGGTCTCCGTGCTGTAATTCGCATTCGCTCTCCAAAGGAAGGAGAGAAATCAATAGATATTGATATTCTGCGTGCCCTAGTTGGAGAAGTTTTGTCGAGGGAAAGGGATGCTAATCCTGCGACGATGGAAAACGGAATATACAACCCACCGCGTGGAAGCCTAGCACGCGCCGTTATCGAGATGGTGGACTCGGACGTGGTATCTCTAATAACCGCCAACAGCGAGCTGTGGGCTTTGGTGGAGAAGCTGAAGTTCTACCGCCGCGATTATGCTGGGGCTCTGGCATGTGCTGAGAAGAGGTGGAGAGTAGCGACAGCGGGCGAGACATGGCTGGAGGATAGGGAAGCATGGAAACAGGTATCAGAGGCAACTGATGGACTGGTCAGCGCTTTTGAGAATTATGGGCCACAAGAAAAGGGTGATGGAAGCGGGGAGGTAGAGAAAGGATGGAAGATGAAGGCGAGAAGTGCTGCTAGGGGTATCATGAGCAAGGCGAGGGCCATTTGGGAAGATACAGAAGAGTTTGAAATGTTAAAAGAGAGGTTGGAGGAGTTGAAAAATATGTAAAGCCGCCGGTACTTGCAATATCAATAGAATAAGGCTGGTCTGTTCAGGTTCTCAGTTTAAAGGCCTCACTGTGTGGATCACTGTCAAGTTCAACTATACAACAAGCAGTAATGGATACCTTATGGATCACACTGGCTACGTAGGACTCTTGTAGAATCTCATAATTAATACCAGGATCTATTATTATCTATGTATGCATTCTTGGGTCCAACGGTTCCTCCTTCATCTCCGTAGCTGACGAAATGGAGTTGATACTCAGATACGGGGATTGAGAGGACATATTAGGAAGTGAAATGCCACTTCTCCAAATATTCCACACAAAATGGCACGGTACGTTATCTCTGCATCACTTTGATATTTACCTGGATTGAAAGTGAGATTTTCCTGTGTTCTAATTAGAACAAGTTTCGCTAGCTTACCCATTGTGAAGCAAGGGGGTTGTCGTTCCTTCCTCGTCTGAACAACATAACAACAAGCGATTCTGACAACAAATTTGGTCGTAATAAAAGGTAAAATTCGGACCAGGACATTCTTTTCTTTCTCTTCTTCTTCTTTAACCACTGCTGTACTAGTACTACCTACTATACTCATACCCTGCTCTTCATTTCGGAACAAATTCTACCCCGGTTCCACAATGGCTGACATCACAGTTCAGCTGGTGAACGAGCATCCCAGCACTGATGAAATCAAAGCCGAGTGTGAAAGTTTGGAGAGAGAGCTCTTCGCTGTCAATCGACAGAAGGCAAGGCTCATCGAGGAGCGCCGAGTGGAAGATAGAGCTATGCGGCTCAGCAGAGCTCGCCAGAATGAATTTATTGCTTCTACTCGCCGAAAAGAGGATTCAGACACGTTATTGAGAATTGGTGAAGGTAGTGAACACTATCGAGTTGAGCAGGAAAATTCCCGACTCTCCAGAGCTGACGAAGATGAGCGCTTCGCCTCCAATCGCCGCAAAGAGGATGCAAGCGCTGCATTGAGGCGCATTGCTGAAAACAAAGAGTGTGATCTAATTAAATCGGGCATTACGCAGAAGCAAAGCGTACGATTGCCTGAGCTTAATTTGAGAGTATACACTAACAGTGCGTAGGAATTGAAAGCTGTCCTCGAGAGTATCACACGTCACCCCCCTGGCCAAGATGGGCGGGCGGTCATATCAAAGAGATCCCCTCAAGTGATTGAAGAGATTCGTCCTGGTTACTACATAAATAACTCTATGAGGAAAGAGCCAAAGATGCGTGAAATGGTGTGTCGGCAGTCATCTTATCAGGGTTTGGCATCTGAGAAAGTCTCTCCAAATATAGCGGCGATCCAAGTACCCAGCTCTCCACCTTCCACGCTGATGCACCATAAAGAGAATCGAAGCTGGCATCAGCTGCAACCCAGCATCCATCCTTCTCGTCTCCAGCTACTTGCCCAAGATTTGATAGACACCTCATCTTCGCACTCAGGCGGCACCGGCAGAATTACTACCAAGCACCCTCAGTCATCACGCCCAGTTCTCACTGCTATCCTCGAAGATTGTGGTAGCTTGAATGATATGGGACCTTCTCGCAAACGAAAGGCCACATCACCACCGCGATTAGATCACGGTGCCCCCCCTTTTCATGTTGAGAAAAAGCGTGTTTCTTTTCGTGTGAAGCATACTCAGCACCCTATAAATCGCGAATACCCACCGGCTCTCGAACCAGTCATCAACGATAATCCCGTATCGCTCCAATCTCTGCTGCAACCTTGTGAAATTTTCAACCAGCATCGGACCCCAAGCGTTCCAACCGGCCCCAAGTTGCACTTCGGCAGCGCTGACATTAAGCAACGGCTGACTCCGGGCATTCCAACTGGCCCCAAGCTACACTCCGGCGCAGGGGATATCAGAAACTTTAATCAACAGTTGCTTCCAGGCACTCCAAACGGCCCAAAGGTTCGCACGAGCGTTGAAGGCGTTTGCCAAGCTGATATATGTCGCTTGTTAGGCTACACACCTGGATCCGGAATCGTCAACCTCCAAACGATACTAATCATGCACAAAAGCGATCAAGTACACGCTCCTGACGTCGAAAGAGCCAAAGGAATATACTACACGTTTCTCCAGCCAGAGCCGCCTCGCCTTGGGCATTTCCCGGTCATAGTCTCTACAGAGGCGGGGGGGACTTATAAGTACATGGGCAACTATGTGCTTGACGGGTCTCATTTGCTGCGTGACAGTGAAGTGGATAAACTGGGCGAAGAAACGTGTCGTGCACTTGCTACAAGTCAGCTGATTGATGCATCAAGGCAAGTTCTGAAGAGAGAATTTTTTGAGGTTTTGATAAATAAGGGGGTTGTGAGGACGGATAGAGAGGCTAGCAAGACAACTGCTCTTGACTTGGCGGTTTGAATGAAGCATATCAAGGTCTGTGGGGAGTTCTGTCTGTGGCCTTCTGTGAAAAAACATCTTATACTAACCGATGCGTCCAATGTAGTTAACGCCAATCTTTAATGGCAAGCCCGTGAAAAGAATGGATACATTCGAGAACAGGCTCGTGTTTCGCAGTTTCAATGAGGATTTCTACACCCAATACTTCGGGAGGAATCTGGATTGAAATAGGGGATCGAAGTGGAGATTAACATGCGATGGATGTGTATAATGTTACTACGTGTAGACGATTGTGGGATTACCGTGCTTCAGGAAGTCGATTGATTTCTATGAGGCTTTTTGTTCAGTTCGCATCACATGGGGAGAGATGCCGTGTGATCATCGTCTCGAAGGCTTCCGTTGGTCATCCAACCTGTCCAAGTTACTCTGAACCTTTCACAGAGCATCTCATCTTTACAGCGGCACTATCAAGGTCAAGCACGAGAAAATATGCCAATTGAAGGTATATATATTGTGTTGCGCGATCTTTCGAGAGAATTGCTTATTGGCGTTGCTGTCGATAAAAGTAACCAATAGAAATACAATGGTATCAAGATAAGACATGCTTCTGTAGATAGAAAACGGTAGGGAATTAATCACTCTGTGACAAGTATCATTCATAGTTTACTTGTAAACAAACTGATGCGGGTGGGTGATGCAAGCTCGGAAAGGGGGTCTGAGGGGAGTCCCCAGCCACACCAGGTCCTGCGCCACAATGTGCCAGCCTCAGTGACGGAAGCTGCCATAAAGCCACACCTGTGCTTGTTCGCAGGTTGGGATAACAGTTATGTTGTAGATTTGTTGCCCATTCACAGTATACCCAACTCAAAAAGAGGCTATTGTACATGGAATGCTTTGATGGCATGATATAATAAGCCCGAAGGCAGCGTGCAACCGTCATTGTACTTGCATCTTTGCTGTGTCTACAAAATGACAGATATCACTCCGCAGTTCAACGAAGCGCTCAAGGCCCATGGCGCCCATGCAACCGCTGGCGTTTCTCTGTCTATGCAACACCTTGACGAGTTTCTTAAAGAGGCATATCGAATAGTAAGAAAGTATTGTTTTTTATACGCGCTAGCAATTGCTCACCGATAACCCAGAACTCCCACATTGCGTCGCTGAACGACTATCTACGGGGAATTCGTCAATCCTACCTGTCTACTACGCAACCACCCCGACGACAGCGCCAGCTTGCTGCCGAAAACTCGAAGCCAAAAGATAAAGAATGGCGGTACTTGACTGACCGCCAGCGCGACGAGATTGACGCCGAAACGAAGCAACTTCTCCGCGAGCTCAACTATGGCATCCGAAACCTAGCAGATGCGGAGCAGCTGCGCCAAGATACCGAGACAACCCTGATAGAAAAGAAATATGGCACAAAACTGGGCGCCTTGGGGAACTGGGCAGTTGGTGGGATAGGGCAGTCGAAACCTCCCGAGCAGGAGCAGGCGGAGAGCAGGGCGAATACGATCAGCACGCACAGGGAAAATGTGCTGTGGTATCTACGGCAGAAGCTGCAGCAGTGCGGTGGTTTACAGGCGGCCATGATGGAGACGCGGATTATGCGTGAGATGGAGAAGAATAAAAGCTTGCTTTACAAGAGTAAGGGGGCCATGACAATGGAAGGAGGCGGGTCGGTCGAACCGCCCATACCAGCATTCGAATACAAGGGCGCAGCAGGGAGGCAGGTCGAGGAGGAATATGGGAAGAATGTAGAGGACGAGTTGACGCCAGAGCAGTTGCAACTGTTTGAGAAGGAAAATCGAAACATGGTTCAACACTACGAGGATACCCTGAACCAAGTAAAGTAAGTTCTGGCTTATCTGACCATGACACTCTTATGCTAACATGGTCCCCTTAGAACTGCACAGAAATCACTCGTGGAGATCTCAGAACTGCAGTCACAGCTTGTGAACAACCTAGCGACACAGTCGGCGCATATTGACCAGCTTGTCGCAGACTCGTTCCTAACGGCCGAGAATGTCGGAGGCGGAAATAAAGAGCTGAAGAAGGCGTCGGAGCGAAGGAGCACAGCCAAGTATGTCTTCTATGCATCATGCGGGATGTGTGCATTCCTGGTGGTGTATGATTTGATCGTATGATTCGATCACATCGAAGTGAGTTCAAGCCACAGTACGTAGAGAGTGCGTGGCACATACATGGCGCAGGAAATATAGATGGGCTTGGATTGCATCAATTTCATCTATGGCACTCATGTTATGCATGTGATTTGGGCGAACAACCACACCTGTGCAAGTCGGCGCATCAGCGAACGAGAGACAGACATCCGGTGGCATGTGAGACTGAACCATACCCCAGATAAAAACATATGGGGTAAGTTATAACACTACGTCGTAAAATAATCTAGCTGTTTTGCTGCTAGTGGTAGCTTGTAATGTTGTCTTGCTTTGTTTCCAAGGCCCACGTCGGTCTTTTTTTTGCCGCGATGCCTCGGCTTCTCCACGTCAGTCAGTACGTCTCCTGTCCACAAAATGATATAATATTCCCATTTCCGCGCTTCCCAGGCCGAACTGTCCTAGCTATTATTATATCTGTACCATCATTCCTTTTGTCTCATTTCTATATACCATTTGTACGAATATTGTTCGCCATATTGTTTTTCTAATCCCTGATATTTGCTAGTCACGTTTGCGCGAATTACGTGTACAGTACCATACAAGCCCAGCATATTATTGATTACCTGATAGCGATATATAGCGTCCGATAATGGCAGGCAAACATACTGCTGCCATGGCATTCTTTGCGAATTCATCTACTCCATCTAAATCAACCTCTGCTACTCCGTCAACATCAAGATCGAAAGAAAGATTACAAAAGATAGCCGCACACATGTCTCAACCACAGATTACAAACTTCCCTCAGGATGTCGTCCCCCAGGCCCCTGAAGATCCGCTATTTGGATTGATGGCCGCTTATCGGGCTGACACCTTTGACAAGAAAGTCGACCTGGGAATTGGCGCATACAGAGATGATAACGCAAAACCTTGGGTTCTGCCAGTCGTTAAGAAGGTGAGGAATTCAATTCACTGATACATTCTACTCATTTCAATCTCATCCACTTCCCAAGTTGCTCTGCTAACAACCCCCCAAGGCGGATGATATTCTCAGAAATGACCCCGCACTCAACCACGAATACCTCCCCATTGCTGGACTCCCCGACTTCACATCCGCTGCTGCCAAAGTTATGCTGGGAGCTGATAGCCCCGCGATAAAGGAGAAGCGTGTCACATCTGTGCAAACGATTTCGGGAACCGGCGCTTGCCACCTGGGAGGAATGTTCCTCTCGCGCTTTTACAAGCCGAAGCCCACAATCTACCTTTCCAACCCAACATGGGCCAACCACAACCAAATCTTCACCAATGCCGGGCTTTCGATCGCTCAATACCCATACTTCTCTACATCGACAAAGGGCCTCGACTTTGATGGCATGAAGAAGACGCTGCAAGAGGCACCGGACCGCGCCGTCATCCTTCTCCACGCTTGCGCTCACAACCCCACCGGAGTTGACCCCACCCAGGAGCAATGGAAGGAGATCGCATCCATCATGCGCGCCAAGAACCAATTCCCATTCTTTGACTCAGCTTACCAGGGTTTCGCTTCAGGTGACCTCGCCAAGGACGCCTGGGCGGTTCGCTACTTTGTAGAGCAGGGATTCGAGATGTGTCTCGCTCAGTCCTTCGCCAAGAACCTCGGACTCTACGGAGAGCGCGCAGGATGCTTCCACTTCATCACCAGCCCCGCCTCTGATGCCACGGAGACCATCGGGCGTATCGCCTCGCAACTGGCCATCCTGCAGCGCTCTGAGATCTCGAACCCGCCCGCATATGGAGCGCGTATCGCTAGCACGATCCTCAATGACGCGGGACTATTCTCGCAATGGGAGGAGGACCTGCGGACGATGAGCGGACGCATCGAGGAGATGCGCAAAGCCCTGCGCGGAAAGCTTGAGGAGCTGGGAACGCCGGGAACGTGGTCGCACATCACAGAGCAGATCGGCATGTTCTCCTTTACTGGCCTGACAGAGGCGCAGGTATTGAAGATCCGCAAGGATGCGCACGTGTATATGACGAAGAATGGACGGATTAGCATGGCGGGTCTGAATACGGGCAATGTGGAGTACGTTGCGCAGGCGATAGATAAGGTCGTGCGCGAGACAGCGAAGCTGTAAGGCTTGTAAATATCAACGAGCGTAGGCTAAGTCAGACAAAAGAATTGGATAAAAGGGTTGTTTTGATGATGTTGTGATGATCACCATCTTCGTGGGTATAAAACATAGATAGATAGATATTTCTCAAATTCTACTCAACGGGTTTCTTCAGCAAATGCCAAAATGCTCAGAAAATATAAATTTGCTATGCTGCATCTTCAAATCTTGATTCCCACGCTTAGCACCAAACGCAAACTACCTTCGAGTCGAGGCCCCATCCTTCCAAGTAGGAGACTCCATCGGGTTGGTGAAAGTATTTAGCAAAACAAGATTATGGGTATATTAATCTAACACATATTCGCACAGAGGATATGAACGCGCACAGTGCCAGAGGCCGCCTCACCCACATTAATCTCCAGCAATTACTCCCTCCCAAATCTCTCGCCCAAAACCCCTCTTCTGTCCCCAGGTGTCATCACTAGGTCACATTAGACGCATAAATCGTCAAGCTATCGCCTTTTCTTCTCGAAAGTGACGCATCCGTAGGAATCCTGGATAGGCACCTCTCCCTGCCTACACCAGAACGCCCCCCCTCCGGCGGTCCTGTCCACTCCTCCAGGACCCCACTTCTTCTCCATCTCTTCCCTCTTTGCTGACTTCTTCTTGCCTTGCTTTATCCGCAGCTTCTCAAAATACACGTACGCCGCGTAGAATATACCGGACGAGTTCCCCTCGAGGGGTCCCTTCTGTCGCATAAACGTGTTGACCTGCGGCGACCTCAGCGCCCGCGGCGCCATGATATACTGCGCGCCGAGCTTCCGCAACAGCGCTGCCTGCGTGCAATCCGGCTGGCGGAAGAACGCTCTGATCTTTGTCCGGATGTCGTCGCAAGTGTCGAACACCGGCACAGCGTCGCGCTCCTCCTTCTCCAGATGGATGTCCGAAACATCATAGATCGAGATATCAACGGGATGTTTAGCCGCCGGTGCACTTTCCTTCCTCCGCTTCGCGGCCGGCTCGCTGACCACTGCCGTTACAGGCGCAACCGGCGCAGCAGTGGCACCTCGGTTTGCCTCTGCCGCCCTCTTGGCCCTCCTATCGCGCTTCGCAAAGAACAGCACCGCATTACGGTAAGTCTCCGCCGCAATCCCCGCGTCGCGTCCCTGCTGCTTCATGAACCCATTGTAGCTGCCCGGCGTGGCGCGAATGAGCTTGCGGAACGCGACCGCTGTGTTGCCCTCCGCAAGGAAGGCGCGGATCTGCGCGCGCACGACGTCGCAATCCATGTCGAGCTCCTCGAGGAGCTCCTCATCGGCATCTTCGTCGGTCTCTGAGTCGCCATCTTCGGCGTCCGCGCCGGCAGGGGTGGGCGAGTCGCTGGTGCGCGAGGACTCGTGGGACTCGTGGGTGCGCTTCTTGGAGAGGCAGGCGCTGGAGACGGTGTATGAGCCTGGCTTGACGGTTGGGAGTACGTCGACGTTGATTATGGGTGGAGCGCGCGCGCTGTTCGTCAGGTCGATCAATGGCGGTCTAATGGGCGGTGGGGGAGCTCTTTTCGTGGATGGTTGTATGTTTTCCTGGCTGTTTGCCGTGGTGGGTTGGAAGTGAACGAGGCTCCCAAAAGGAGGTAGAATGGTTTGAGGTGTTACCATGGCGGGCGAGTATGGACGCGCCGAATTTTTATGAAGACAATGGCGAGATGGAAGAAAAGCAAAGACCTAGCGATAGCGACTGAAGTCGGTGACCTAGCTGTGGTGACTGAACGTCAATGACCCTGGGATGTCGACTTGGACGGACGCGACCTCCTATACGCGTTCAAATGTGAGATGTATCATGCTCAGCCAGAAATGGTGAGAATTGTGCACTTTGATAACAGCTTGACGTGTCGGTGGCGCCGCTGATCTTGTGTCCATTTGCCGGCTGTTAATGGCCAAGCCACAAAATTTTATTTGTTTATGTTCGCGCGTTGTCGTATCCAGGGTCGGATAAGTTTTTATGCAATCCATTTGCTGGCTGCAGAGAACAAGTCACAATCCCAACGACCTACCGCCCCTTTTCTCGTGCATGCACTTGACTTTCAAAAGATATTGTTAGCCACAATTCAGGCTCCTTTTCACGGCAGTCAGTCGTACTACTGGTAAATGTCTTTCGCAAAGATAAATGACACAAAATTACTTGCCCACAGCCATCTAGTTACAGTATATTCTAACTTCTGCCTCAGTTATTCGTCTCTTCCGTGGCGGACTGTTGACCACTTGGCCGTCTTATCCTCCTGACTGATCCGGCCACGATATCAAAGCGATCTCTATCCGGTTCAACCACGATCTCGTAGTCGTGATTAATACCGTCAAGGACGTCCATAACTATTGCAGGCACTCCCCCAATCGGCTCGCCTCCAACTTCTCCTAATCCATGAGTTGACCCATGGCGCCCTACGCTGTTCCGGCGACTGGCGAACTCAATCTCCTCGATCTCGGGCCCCTCGTCCTCCTCATCCGATAGAATGGCGAACTGATCGCCATCGCTGACATCACCCCAATCCGTCTGCGTGCCGGCATTCTTTACTTTTACGACGTTGGGCTGCGCCGGCCGGTAGAGCCCACCCTCGCATGCCGCGCCATACTCGTCGGCCACGGAGCCAGACCTTAGCTTTGCGGGGTTGCACGAGTGAGTGTCGGTTTGGGTGCGACGGGAGGGCTTTCTGGCACCGTGATTCTCAAGAATCGTAGTGGGTGGTTTCATATTCACATTATGGTTGGCGGGTCCGGTGTTGATGCCTTCGCCATGTCAGCTCACCATAACACACCACTGATGGGGCGAAGGATGCTCGAAATACCTTCCCTGTTGATATCAGGGCCAGTGTTACCACTGCTAGATGAAGCCAGTTGATCGTCGTACGTATGTATTTTCGCTCATGATTTGCAAGGAAATGCTGTGAAAGTGGTTGGGAGTCTTAGAAATATATACGGAACCAGCTAGCGACGCAGGCAAGTGGCGGCATCTTCTTAAGTCAAGAGTCGAAAGTAAGCACAGTTGTGAACGGTGAGTAATTGATTATTTGAGATTTTGTGAGAGGGAATGAGAAATTGACTCGAGACGGTTATCGACGTGGGTGAACGATGACGAGTAGTTGGAGATTGAGTCATGACGAAAGTATCTGACGTTCTTGAAGGATACAACTAGAAAGCAATTCCGAAATCCTAGAGGCTGATGATCCGAAGTGATCCAACTAGATTAACACTAATGTTAGCTCTGATAATACTCTGAGTCCTCGAGGAGCATCATCACTATCACGTGTTTATCATAATTTGGTCAATGAAGGATCCCGACTAAAAATGTATTGCCAAAAACAAACTTCCGAAAGCCGAATGACACCAGAGCTGGGATATCGACAAAATATGTTGCATAATACAAATGAATACCGTTCCATTCTTCGCTCCCTGGCAGACTCCTATTGTAGACGCCTTAGTGAGACATTACCACCATCCATATCCTCTACTTGCGCTCTGGGTACTTGTTCTTGAAAAGGTACCTGTAGTTATGATTAGCACAAAGCGCTGGCCAAAGCTAGGAAATGTGGTATCTTACTTGCTGAGGTAGAAGTCGCCCGCAGCGAACAACCCCACAAGCCCAGCCCAGGCACCAACAACCTTCCAGGTCAACTCTCCATTAATGTACTTCCTGTACGCGCCAAATCCAAGTCCTGCGCTCAGGGCAGCAACCGCAATCGCGTTGCCGATAAAAACAGGGTTATCAGAGTTCTTCTCGATTCTCTCCGCCGCTCTCTTGGCCTTCTCCTTGGCCAGCTTCTCCTTCTCGGCAAAATCCTTCTTCAGCTTCTGCTCCTCAGCAATAGCCTTAGTCTTTAAGGACTCGGCTTCGCGCTCGATACGCTCGGCCTGCGAGTTGGTCTGCACGTCATGCTCCTTGAAGTCTGTGGGGACAGTGTGCACGGATTCGGAGTCGACGTCGATGAGGGAGGAGGTGGATGCAGATTCGCTGTGCTCAATCTCCGGAGGTGCTGGTGCGCGGGCCTAAGAGGTTACACGTTAGAAAAAGATGGCAATAACAATATCGCAAAGTGAAGTGGTTCGCGTACGTCTTCTGGGGCTTGCCTTGGGCCCTTTGATGCTGCTGCTGCGTATGACGACATGACGGCTACCGCTCATTAGCTATTGTCCTCAGTCAATATACGGATAGTACAAGCTCTCTCACCTGCTTTGTATGATTATATGTGGTGGTACAGTTCGGTGATAAAAATTAGGTCGTGAGAGGATGGTATTTAAATCAAGGCGGAAGAAGTCGCGTGGAGCTATTCCCTTCAATAGCGCCTGGCTTGGAAGGTGGAGTTCTAACGGCGATCGCACAACATGGCACCGGCAAATGCGAGCTTGGGAGTGGCTACTGGGCCCTCGCTTATCTAAATGTCTCGAATTGCTGTACGACCAAGAATGATGACGTAGGAAGCACTTCAGGCTTCAAGTGAACAATAAAAATATGACTTATGCGGTTTATTTATTCTCTCACTTGCGCTACTCCAGCAAATCCCTTATAGTGACCGGGTCTATGCTATACCATTGTCACTGTGTTATTGCCGGAATAGAATAAATACTGGATAAGTCTTGTTTTTCATTTTTATGTTGGTTTCATTGGTGGGCAGTATTTATCAGATTTGAAGCAACGCCTTCAAATAAGGGATCTGACGAGTAGCGAATAGCCTCGCCAGGAGCTTTCATGCGTACACAAACAGAATTGCAATCCGATGCTTTCAAAGGGTTTGATGGTTTTATCTGAACTAGAATTGTCGGGGCCGTCGTGACAGCTGTGCTGGAATCCTGGGCGAGGATGGCAGACAAAGTGAGATGGACCGTTATTCTCGCCGTGCTTTTAACAAAATATTTGCGCAAATCCCCCACTCATCCACCATCCCTTATCGTCTTGATCCAAGTAGATGCATCTTTCGTCAGCGAGTCGCGGGTTATGAAAAATAATTGCTATCGGCTGGCACATTCCCAGACCTTTCGTTACTGCTCATTCTCCTATCCGCAACACCAGCCTGATTCGGTATCCATCGTATTCTTGCATACAGAGCAAGGCCCTCCCGGTCTTCTCGGTTTGAGCTTCGCTGGAGTTTATCACTCTCCGCCTTAATCTGTATATGTTTTTGTTGTTTCTGGATCTCCCTGGTGTCGACAATCTTGATATACGTGAAAACTTGGACAACTACCATTACTGCGGTGTAGCTCCAGCACAATGAATCGTTGGTGTGTACATAGAAGTATGGAATCTGGTTTCCCGGAGGCCCACAGCCTTCCATCCATTTGTACCGCGAGGAAGACGCAACGGTTGAGATTGCTGATGGTATAAAGTGGGATGCAAATGTGTTGAAGCCGTGGAGAAGCAGTACAGGGTTCAATACAATACCCGGTAGTAGATATGCAGTGGTGAATAAAGTTCGCATTTGAGGGTCTAATTCTCCGTTGAAGTCGTCAGGGTGAGACAAGACGGTAAGCCGGTATGAGATTCTTGGACACTGTGTATAAAGGCCGCCGCCGCAGAAAATTTGGTACGGTTGTATTATAAAAGGACTGTGCCTGTCGAAATTTGTGCGTTCCGGATAATAATGCCACTGGCAATTTTGTGAATCTGTCCAGGTATGGGCAAGAATGCGTTAGCACTCTCATTGTGATTCTTCGTCTTCGCCGTTCTTGATCCGTCGATTGTTCACTGTAAAAGTATGACGACAAGTTATATGCGGGATTTAGGAGTCTTTTAGGATTGAAGGAAGTTCTCCGTAAATATCAACAACAAGATGCGGAAAACATGTTGTTGGGAGAAGAGGTGAGTACACTTCAAATGTGTTGTGAGATGCACATGAATCCATATTAAAAAGGATATCAATACTGACCCCAAAAAAAAGCCCCGACCAACGTAGCTTACATGCAGGAGCGAGGCTGTAAATAATCGTTGGAGGCGCCACGCACTGCGTGGCTCTTTCCTTATTAACGCATGGCCACTCTATATTCTTCAACCGGCACTGGTGAATAAATATTCTTCAATTTATTAGTAGGTCTGTAATTTAAATGCATACCGCACCGAGCAATTTGTCGGCGTAGGTATTTAAAATTCATAATATGAGACAAGATTATTCTATTCCAATGTAACAGTCGTTAATAGTTAATAGGTTAATATAGTGAAATGCACCGCTTTTTGAGAACCCGCTCGTTACCTCCATGCGGCCTCTGCCGCCTTAACACATGTTACCAAATATAGAAGGCGGTCAGTGCCAAGATCCGGCAGTATGCTCAATTCAAGTCCGGTTACAAGCCACGTTTATCACACCCATGACGAACCTTTCATAAAATAATAGCCAACTGTCTTCAAACTGTGCCTACACCAAACTGCGCACACCACAAGAAGCTCCCCTTACCTTTACGATTACCGTCACGATGGTTTGTCTCCACCACCACATCGCCCCTATCTACTCTAACACTTGCTACTAGAACTCCGTCTTCAACACCGCCCTCAAACAATCCACCTCCCTCCGCACCGATCTTGCCACTCTCTCATCCAACCCTCTATCCGCCCCGGCATCCCTCACTGGCCAAATATCTGCCTCCTTAACCTCCTTCTCGCGCACACTCGACTCCTACGCCGACCTCACCAAGCACGAGCTCAACACCCAGAAAGCCGAGAAGGCAGCCGAGCGCCTCACAAATTTTCGGCACGACCTTGCAGATTACAAGTCGCAGTTTGAGCGCGTAAAGAAGGACCGCGAAGACGCGACAGCGCAATCGAACCGTAGCGAGCTGCTCGGGCGCCGGCCGCATCATGGCGGTTCCAGTACCCCCGATAACCCATATGCGAATGCACAGATAAACCGGAATGCGCAGGCGCATAACCCCTGGGCGCCTAGCAGCGTGGGTGGACAGCAGAGCATGAGCATGGGTAGTGGAGAGACTACGAGAGAGGCGCATGCGATGCGCGAGCAAAACTTCTTTGGGAATACACATAGCGCCCTGGATGAATATTTAGCGAGAGGACAGGCCGTACTGGGGGATCTGGGTCAGCAGAAGGAGATGCTTAAGGGGACACAAAAGAGGCTGTACAGTGTGGCAAATACGCTGGGCATAAGCGGTGATACGATACGAATGGTAGAGCGAAGGGCGAAGCAGGACAAATGGATCTTTGCGGCAGGGGTGGTGATTTTCTTTACGTTTTGCTTCTTGGTGTTGAAATACTTGAGGTGATCGTACCTCCAGAATGCAATGTGGAGGAATATGCGTAATGATTTTGAAGAACGGGACCCTTTCTTGACGAATCCTCCTATATTTGGGTTATCGAAGCGAGGCGTTTGGAGCCGATGCTGTACGAATATCTTGCATGGACCTTATATGGCATATGGTTACTTTCCGGCCTGCTGCATATCTTGTGTCCTGCTGTTGCCTTTACTCAACTTTCGAAAGTTGAGTTGTGCTAGAGCACATTGATTGAAAATTGGTAACCGTATTTTGTAATTACTTTGTCTGGATCTATATTAAATACTCACATATTTATCTATGTAATGGAGCCCAAGTTTTATTTACATCAAATGGATACAAATGTACTATTCTTCCTCGCCCATTTCCAAGTCAATTGTGAATAGGACGTCTGCACTTGTCGTAACGGTAACCTCCGCTTCACGCACCAAATTGCTGGTGCTCAACTGTCCCCCAAACCTCGTGTCCCAGTTTTCAACATCCCACTTCAGGCCCTTCGTTGTGATCTTCGCCGGCATTCCCACCGGCAGAATGCCAATATTCTTTCCTAGTACCGGAGCCTGGGGGTTCTTGACAATGATCTGATGGGTGCCAGCCGTCAGGAGAAACGTGATCGCCGAGGTGGACACTAGGTAAATGCGTCCCTGCGGATAGATCTCAGGTGCCTTATAAAGGTGGTGTAGGATAGACACTCCCTGGTCCACTCGGCCTCCTAAGCCACCGAGTACGACGATGTCAGGGGTGGAGTCACACTTTGGTAGATAGTGTTGCGAGGTGTACGAAACACACTTTGTGAAGTCGGTAGAGTACTGGCACGGGTCAAGAACGACTTCCGTGGAATGGGCGAGAGCCCAGGATCTAGTGGTCTGGTGTAGGGAGTCAAGGTCGCCATGGATAACTTCGAGTGGCTGGATGGGCGTTAAAAAGGGGGTCCACGTGATTCAAAACAGGTGTCTCGACGAGGACGGTTGTGTTGGGGAGTACTGACAATCTTCTTCATTAGGTTTGCAATAGTAGTATCGCCGTGGAATACTTTATGTAGTCTATTTCCACCTCCGTCCGCCGCAATTCGGTATCCAGCTGCCGCCAATTAGTATAACAATTCTGGTGTGGCCGCAAGGGATGTCATAATACCTCTCTCCCATAGCGACTTGAGTAAAGGTAAATTATCAAGAGGTTGATTTAGAATGAGCAAGGCAAATCTTTCGCAGCCATGATCATGAGATATGAATCTCGCCGGATCCCACTTCGTAACGCTGCCCACGCCACCTGTGGAATTCTCCATTAGTGATAGACAACTACTTCCTCCAAAAATACAAGTAGTTCTATGTTAGCAATTTGAAAATAAATATCCAATATTCGAGAATGCATCAAATGGCATGAAATGACTGGGTAATCACGATTGCATTGCTGTCAGAAAAAGAAATGACGTCCAGTGGCTGAGGCGATTTTGTTAGCGATAAAAGGGGTTGTCTTGGTAGTCAATAACCACCTTTTATAGGTGATATTTCGTAGTTATTATGCAGTTTGAGGCATATAGTTCATTAAACCCAACATTACTCTCCATAGAAATGATAGTAATACGTTCCATAATGTCTGGTTCAGGCATTACAAGATGCAAAATGGGGGGTAAGGTAACATCTCACGTGACCTCGTGACGAACAGGCTAAAATTAACTAAATCCAACTGGGCACAGGCGGCGCCGCGTGGGGCCGACTACCTGACAAAATCCCATAATTGTGGCTAGAAGGAGGTTTGGAAACTCAAAGGCCACATAGACGACCGCCGTCGCGACTATTCAACAGTAACGTCGACAACAAGAGACGGTACAGATGTCGACTTGATATTTAGAAATACCCACCTTTCGCTTCTCTTTCGGGAATTCTTTTCTGCATCATGGTGCCCCTCGTCGATAATCCGCAGATTGCAGCTGCGACATTACACAACCCGCTGCCTTTATACATGCACACTTATGTCTGGCCATTTATGATCATTTGGCCTGTCTTTTTCAGATATTACCTTTCCGAAGAGCTGTACAACAAGCACATTGGAGGCCAGGAATGGACCTTTGTGTGGTGCGGCGCAATAATCACTGTGCAGAGTCTGGTTTGGCTCAGCACGAACTGGAATGTCAACTTGAAATCATTGTTCACGTCTACAACCGCCAAAACTGTGAAGGAAGCTCAATTGATCAAAGTCCTGCCAGTTGCAAATGCCGGAACCTCCGAGATCTGTAAGATTGTCAGAGATAATGTATGTAAACCTCATCCAGATCATTCCGGTGGCGCTGACAGTATTAGGCCGGAGGCAAACCCAATACCTCATTCCTCTTCCAAAAGCGCCGGTTTCTCTACAATGAAAAGACCAATTCGTTCTCGCCGTTAATTTATGCGATCGATGTCGAGCCAAAGCCACTCATCGAGACTTTCCAGAAGTCCAGGGGTATCTCATCGCCGTCTGAACTCTCAAGGATACAGCAGCATTATGGGAACAATACCTTCGACATTCCGGTCCCTACTTTTATGGAGCTATTCAAGGAACACTCCGTGGCCCCTTTCTTCGTGTTCCAGATTTTCTGCGTCGGGCTGTGGATGTTGGACGAATATTGGTACTACTCGCTCTTCACCCTCTTCATGTTGGTCGTCTTCGAGAGCACTGTCGTCTGGCAGCGACTGAGGACCCTCAATGAGTTCCGCGGAATGAGCATCAAGCCTTACAACATCTATGCGTACCGTGAGAATAAATGGGTCGAGACGGAAAGCGACAAACTTCTCCCTGGCGATCTCGTGTCTGTTGGTCGAACAAAGGAAGACAGCGGTGTTGCTTGCGATATGCTCTTGGTCGAGGGAAGCGCTATCGTCAACGAGGCTATGCTTTCCGGCGAGAGTACACCTCTCCTCAAGGATTCCGTACAACTCCGCCCTGGCGATGCCTCGATCGAACCCGAAGGACTTGACAAGAACTCATTCCTTTATGGTGGAACCAAGGTTCTCCAGGTCACCCATGCCTCTGCCGATGAAGAAAGGCCAAAGCTCGCCTCCGGTGTCCCAACGCCACCTGATAATGGAGCCATGGCTATTGTTGTGAAGACAGGTTTTGAAACTTCCCAGGGAAGCTTGGTCCGCACTATGATCTACTCTACTGAACGTGTGTCTGCCAACAATGCGGAGGCTCTGTTTTTCATTCTGTTCTTGCTCGTCTTCGCAATCGCCGCATCCTGGTACGTTTGGGATGAGGGTGTAAAGAAGGATCGCAAACGCTCTAAGCTTCTCCTCGATTGTGTCTTGATCGTCACTAGTGTTGTTCCACCTGAGCTACCTATGGAGCTCAGCTTGGCCGTCAATACTTCTCTGGCTGCCTTGAGCAAATATGCTATTTACTGTACGGAGCCTTTCCGCATCCCATTCGCTGGACGCGTCGATGTTGCTTGCTTTGATAAGACTGGTACTTTGACCGGCGAGGATCTCGTCGTTGAAGGTATTGCTGGATTGGGGCTTGGCCATAGCGGAACCGATACGCCACGCGAGAGCGATGGTGCGCACAGCCATATCACAAAGGTCTTAGATGCCGGACTCGAGACCACACTGGTTCTAGCTACAGCTCATGCGTTGGTCAGACTTGATGAAGGCGACATTGTCGGTGATCCTATGGAAAAAGCCACTTTGGCATCTCTTGGATGGAAGCTCGGAAAGAATGATACCCTCACCAGCAAGAACGTTGTTGGCATGTCGAAGGGGCCAAACGCCATTGCTGCAAACACGGTTCAAATCAAGCGCCGCTTCCAATTTTCCTCTGCCCTCAAGCGCCAAAGCTCCGTTGCAACAGTTACTTCCGTCGATCCTAAGACATCCAAAAAGACGAGAAGTACTTTCGTCGCTGTTAAGGGTGCCCCCGAAACAATTCAGAAGAGGCTTGTTAATGTACCAGCTGACTACGAAGAGACTTTCAAGTACTTTACGAGGAAGGGTTCGAGAGTACTTGCTCTTGCATACAAGCATCTGACTACGGAGAATGAACTTGGATCTGGAAGGATCAATGAGCTGAAGCGCGAGAACATCGAGGAAGGTCTGACTTTTGCGGGTTTCCTCGTCCTGCACTGCCCACTCAAGGAAGACGCTAAGGAATCTGTCCGGATGCTCAACGAAAGCAGCCATCGTGTTGTTATGATTACTGGAGACAACCCCCTTACTGCGGTTCACGTTGCAAGGGAAGTTGAAATTGTGGACCGTGATGTTCTCATCTTGGATGCCCCTGAGCACGACGATTCGGGCGAAAAGCTAGTCTGGCGCAGCGTCGACGATCTGGTCAGTATTCCTGTTGATCCTACTAAGCCTTTGGACAAAGAAATCCTTGCCTCGAAGGATCTTTGCGTTACTGGTTATGCATTGGCAAAATTCAAGGAACAACCTGCACTGCTCTCTCTGATTAGACACACTTGGGTTTATGCCCGTGTGTCTCCTAAGCAGAAGGAAGAAATTCTCATGGGCTTGAAAGAACTTGGTTACTACACACTTATGGCTGGCGATGGTACCAACGACGTTGGCGCACTGAAGCAAGCTCATATCGGAGTCGCTCTTCTAAACGGAACCAAGGATGACCTGACCAAGATCGGCGAACACATGAGAAACACCAGAATGAAGGAGGTGTATGAAAAGCAGGTCGGGGTTATGAAGCGTTTCAACCAGCCAACTCCACCAGTTCCAATCTTGATTGCGCACCTCTATCCGCCAGGACCGTCCAACCCACAATATGAAAAGGCCATGATTCGTGAAGCAGAGAAGAAGGGCATTACCGTTCCAACTGCAACTGCTGAAAACGGAGTCGAAACTGTTACATCCCCTGCAGCTCAAGCCCTTATCGACGGTTCACCACACAAGCGCCAAGACCAAATGAATAAAGCCGCGTCCCTCGCCGATTCTCTAACTGCGTCCATGATGGAGTCCGAGCTCGATGACGAGCCTCCAACTATCAAACTTGGTGATGCCTCAGTTGCCGCTCCATTTACCAGCAAGCTTGGCAATGTTATTGCCATCCCGAACATCATCAGACAAGGTCGTTGCACTCTAGTCGCTACAATCCAGATGTACAAGATTCTCGCACTTAACTGTCTCATCAGCGCCTACAGTCTGAGTGTCTTGTACCTTGAGGGCATCAAGTTTGGTGACGGACAAGTTACTATCAGTGGCATGCTCATGAGCGTCTGCTTCCTTTCGATCTCAAGAGCCAAGTCCGTCGAAGGTCTTTCCAAGGAGCGCCCGCAGCCAAATATCTTCAATGTCTACATCATCGGATCTATCCTCGGCCAGTTTGCCATTCACATTGTCACTCTGATCTATATCGCCCGTCTGTGTGATACTATTGCACCGTAAGTACCCTTCTTAATCTAGCGAGACACCAGATACTAATTATCCCAGGCGTGACAATGATGTCGACCTCGAGGGCGAATTCGCACCATCTCTACTAAACAGCGCCGTCTACCTCCTGCAACTGATCCAGCAAATTTCAACCTTCGCAATCAACTACCAGGGCCGTCCATTCCGCGAGAATCTCTCTGAGAACCGTGGCATGTACCTCGGCATCCTCGCTGTTTCAGCGCTCGCTTTCTCCTGCTCCACCGAGTTCATCCCAGAGCTCAACGAGCAGATGAAGCTTGTCCCATTCAGCTCCGAATTCAAGATTCGTATGACTGCGACGATGCTGGTTGACTACGTTGGCTGCTACGTCATTGAGAAGGGACTCAAGTGGGGTTTCAGTGACTACAGGCCAAAGGACATCGCCATCAGACGGCCAGAACAGCTTGCCATCGAGGAGGCGAGGAAGCGCGTTGAGGCTGTGGAGGCGAGGAAGAAGAAGATAGAGGATGATGAGAGGAAGGAGAAGGAGAAGATTGAGAAGGCGGAGAAGACGATGGCGGAGTTTAGGGCTAGGTGGAATAGGTAGATTATGGCAGAGGGCGTGGGTATACATACTGTGAGAAGTTGATAGAATGTAATGATAGGTTTTTGATTATCTGTTTAATCTTACAATTATTATTCTAGTGTGTAATATCCAAAGTTGTTTCTAGAGTCTGCCCGGTAAAGGTATCTCCATCGGTGTCGTCGGCCGAGAGCCAAGAAGCATGACAGTGGCGGTTATTACGTCCTCGTTTCGGCGTAATAACCGCCATTCTCATCTTGGCTCTCGTCCTCGCCCGCAATTGCTCATCCATATGACTGATTCCGGAAGCCACTGCACGATACCTGCCTTTCCTTGGTCGACGCTGGACATCGAGGCTTAATATATTCTTTGTGGAGCATTTGGTTGTGGCGATGGCGGCGTGATGGCATCAAAAAACTCCACTCTATAGAGCGGCCCGCATCACACTACGTAGGAGGGCATGAGCGACCCCGCTACCTAGCTGGGTTGCTCAACCCCTCAATCCATTCCACGTGCTTCGGCTTCACTACTCATCCTTGGAACTTCATCAACTACAAACACGCATCCCAGTCATCCAAGATAGCATACATATAAGGACTAGTTGGGTTCTGCTCCTTTACGTCTTCTTATCTATTATTCCCTAGCTACCTATTTCCTCGACTCTTCTGTCCACTGTCTACGTTAACAACATAGAATACACTTCCTTTGAATTTCAACCCAATCGCTCAAGATGGCTAAAGTAAGCACCTATTCCAGCTCTCTCCTAGACATATTTCTAACCGCATGTCAGATCACTACCCTTCTCCTCGATTGCGACAACACCCTCGTCCTCTCCGAGAAGCTCGCCTTCGCGGCTTGTGCTGATCTCGCCAACCACATCCTCCAGAAGCACAACCTCCATCCCAGCTATACCGGCGAGTCCCTTATGACCGAATTTGTCGGCCAGAACTTTCGCGGCATGCTACTGAGCCTGTGCCAGAAGCACAACCTACACATCCCAGACGACGAACTTGCGGGCTACGTCGCACGCGAGGAAGATGCTGTTATTGCAAAGCTCAATGCGAGCCTGGAGCCGTGCGAGGGTGTGCACGATGCTCTAAAGGAGATGGACGGGAAGTACACGTTAGCCGTCGTATCGTCATCGGCAGGGCGCCGTCTAAATGCCAGTCTCATTAAGACCAGCATGCAGAACTACTTTGGAGACAGGGTTTACAGCGCTGCGACTTCTCTACCCACGCCGACATCTAAGCCAGACCCTGCAATTTACATCTTCGCTGCTCAGCAGCTAGGGAAGAAGCCGGAGGAGTGCGTGGCCTTCGAGGATAGCAAGAGTGGTACCCTCAGCGCAGTTCGCGCTGGGATCCCTGTTGTGGGCTACGTGGGAAGCTACGACGAGGATGAGCGGGAGAAGATGACTGCTGTTCTCAAGGAGAATGGTGCAAAGATTGTCATGCAGCACTGGAGCGAATTCGACGGGGCAATGCAAACCATTGAGAAGGCCAAGCTGTAATGCGGCCTGAATGCACAGTTGCAGAAGATATCATGCAGCATGACATAATTCCCGCAATTGTCAGTGTCTTGCAGCGACTGCTTGGCGTCAGCACAAGCGATTGATCGTTTTCGCGAAGTCGGCCCGGTTTTGAATTGGCTTATCCCTCATAGAGAAAGAAGTAGATAGATTTATGAAATTGAGCAACATTTCACACATCGGCTATAGTTATCAAATACTTGATACTGCAATGGTACTGGGGAATCGGAAACATGGAAGACTGTTTGACATACATCACCATGCTCATCCTATGTGGTAGTATTATGCCCGAAGAGTTTGTTCACAAGCGTAGTTCTGTGTTATCAATTGGAGTGGGGAAGACGGGTTCAAGCTCTTAATGCAGTCTCCTGAATTTATGTTCCTCAGGGTATACATAGAAAAAGTTGTTTGTTGTACAAAGTGTCAGCGCCATCTCCCATCATTATACCCCACGATCTCACGTCCCCTACAACAGAAGCTCAAGGGGGTTCTCCACAACCTTCTTGAACTCACGGATCCACTCGCCACCAACAGCACCATCCACAACCCTGTGGTCGAAGCTGCCGGTGACAACGATCTGATCGTCCCACTCAATAGACGATCCCTCCTCGGTCTCAACTGGGATGGCAACCTTCTTGGTGGTGCCAACAGCCAAAATGCCTGCCTGGGGTGGGTTGATAACGGCAGTGAAGCGGTCAATGGCAGAGTTCATGCCCATGTTGCTGATGGTGAAGGTTCCGCCCTGGTACTCCTCTGGCTTGAGCTTGCCGTCCCTGGCACGCTTGCCGAGATCCTTAACTGCGGCGGAGATGCCGGCGAGGCCAAGTCCCTCAGCGTTCTTCACGATAGGGGTCATAAGACCGACTGGGGTGGAGACAGCCACGCTAATATCAACGTTGTTGAATTGGCGAATATAACCATCTCTCCAGCTGGAGTTGACAGTTGGCACCTTCTTACATGCAACAGCGCAGGCCTTGATCAAGAGATCGTTGACAGAGAGCTTGTATTCTCCATCAGCAGTAGAGTTAAGGGACTGGCGAAGTTTAAGGAGCTTGGTAACCGAGACCGACGAGGCAACAAAGAAGTGTGGGCTCTGGGTCCACGACTCCTGGAGGCGGTTTCCAATGATCTTGCGCATGGAAGTTGTCTCGATGTCCTTGTAAGAGGCAGCGGCAGGCGCGGCAGCGGCGCCAGCGGCAGCACCCGAAGACGCCTTCTTAACATCCTCTTCCGTGATGCGTCCGCCGGACCCGGTGCCCTTGACGGAGCTGATCTTGACGCCGTTGGACACAGCCAAGCGCTGTGCAGCGGGGCTGGCATTTGGCTCACGGTCCAGGGCGGGCTGGAGCTTCCCCCCGCTGGATGCGGACTCTTCAGCAGCAGGTGTTGGGGCTGGCTTGGGTGCCGCTGGGGTCGACTCCTTCGATTCGGATGCCTCCTCCTTTGGTGCCGGGGGAGCAGCTTGCCCACCAGCATCTTCGATTGAGAAGTCTGCGAACGCCGTTGCGTCCTCACCCTCTTCGATCATCACCGCGATTGGCTGTAACGGATCAGCGGATAGCTCCAAGTGTTATGGGGATGGCAATAGGGGACTTACGTTACCAACCGCGATGTCCTTTGAGCCAGAATCCTTCAGGATCTTGGCCAAAACACCCTCCTCCTGGAACTCAAAGTCCATCTGTGCCTTATCTGTCTCGATCTCCACCAAGACATCACCTGGCACGATTGCATCTCCGGCCTTCTTCTGCCACTGACCAATGTTACCAGAAGTCATCGTTGGCGACAGAGCCGGCATGGAGACGATCGAGTGTGGTGGGTATGACTTCGCAGCGTAACATCTTGCGAATTGAAAAGGGACAGCTGTGGACTGAAGCGCCCGTCGCCTGAGAACTGCTGTGAACATTATGACGATGGAGCGCTCGCTGCTCAGAGACGTGAATTAAATGACAGTAGAGAGAAGAAGAGACCTCAATTGATGAATTTGAGGGGTGAGGAAACAGAAGAGCGAGCCGGGTGGATGAAATCGTGTGGCTCGACGGGACTCAGAGACCGCTCGAATTCAAAATGTCGCGGATATGTTGGGTTGAACTCCGAAGCTTGAGGATTTTCCGTAATCGCAGTCTAGTCGCATTGGGAATAGCTCATTCAACACTCGATGGTCGACAGTGATTGGCTGCAACGGTATAATATTAGGCCGAGCATCCGAACGGGCTGAGCAGCGGGAGGATCCATGGGATAAGGCGTGTAGGCGTGTAGGCGTGTAGGCGTGTCAAGGTACCTAGGTAGACGAGAATAGTAGTAAGGCACCTATGGACAGCGACCTGTCCTTGACCATAATTTCGGTCTCTCACATCCAAACTATTCGGTGATACGCCGCCCATCACCCCCAATTAATTATATTTTATAAGGGCACCACGTCCAACTCCTTTTGACGATACCCCTAGGAACGAGCATACGATTGGAATGGCTTAATGGGAGCAAGCGGAACGGACAACATGAGCTCCATCGTATTTGTTGTGTCGGCTCTGGATGCTATCGCCGCATCAAAGGAGGCGCACAAGAAGCCTCAACTGGGCGAGGCGACAAAGAAGGCACTTGCCGATATAAAAGCTCTCGAACCTCAACTACCCGACCCGGAGATTCTCTTCATTCCTTTGCAGCTCGCCACTCTAACGTCGAATATTGCGCTTACGACGACTGCTCTCGACTGCATTGGCAAGCTGATCAGCTATTCATACTTTTCCCTTCCATCCACCACCCCGGCAGAGAACGATGCCGACAAGGCCCCTCTTATAGAACGAGCAATCGACACAATATGCAACTGCTTCCAGGGCGAAAGCACCCCGATAGAGATCCAGCTACAGATTGTGAAATCGCTCCTGGCAGCTGTTCTGAATGACAAGATAGTGGTTCATGGAGCTGGCCTCCTGAAAGCTGTGCGCCAAGTGTACAATGTCTTCCTCTTGTCGAAAAACAGCGCCAATCAACAAGTTGCACAAGGCACACTCACGCAGATGGTCGGCACAGTTTTCGAAAGGGTCAAGACAAGGATACACATGAAAGAGGCCAGGGCAAACCTGTCAAAGCTTGGGAAAGATACTGCAAACGGCAGCTCGGTGACATTCAATGCTTCGGAATCTGAGAGTGTAGAAGCAGACGCAGATACAGAGAAGGTGGATGCGGAAGCGGAAGCGGATGTTTCGGCCCCAGGGGAAGAAGGCCCCAAGCTCACCCTGAAAGATCTCGAGCACAGGAAAGACTTTGACGATTCGCATATGGGCGATGGACCTACGATGGTCACACAGTTGAAGCAAGCTAGAAAGGCTTCTCGAGCTACCTCAAATCAAACCTCGGCTGAAGATGGCTCGGAAGAGAACAGCGATGACGAAATTGAGGACGAAGTCTACATTAGGGACGCGTACCTCGTTTTCCGGTCTTTCTGCAATCTGAGCACAAAAATTTTGCCCGCCGATCAATTATTTGACCTGAAGAGCCAAGCGATGCGATCCAAGCTGATATCTCTTCACCTCATCCACACCCTGCTGAATAGCCATGTCTTGGTGTTCACGTCGCCGCTATGCACCATAACCAACAGCAAGAACAATGAGCAGACAAGCTTTCTACAGGCAGTAAAGTTTTATTTGTGTCTGAGCATTACGCGGAACGGTGCTAGTTCCGCCGACCGAGCTTATGAAGTATGCTGCGAGATTTTCTGGCTGATGCTAAAATATATGCGTGCGCCATTTAAGGTACGATTATTCTACTAATGTGATACCTACCTCGTTTTCTAACACACAAACCACAGAAAGAGATAGAGGTTTTCCTAAATGAAATATACTTGGCTCTTATTGAGAGACGGAGTGCCCCCCTTAGCCAAAAGATATACTTCATGGGTATCTTGCAAAGATTATGTGCCGATCCAAGAGCTCTTGTGGAAACTTATCTCAATTATGACTGCGATCGAGCAGCTCTAGACAATATGTTCCAAAGGCTTATTGAGGACCTTTCGAAGGCATCAAGCACCTCGGTCACAATTAGCCCGATCCTCCAGCAACAGTATGAAGACCGCGCCAACAAGGGCCCCATCGATTGGCAATCCAAGGGAGCAATGCCACCGCCGCTTTCGACGATGTATATGAATAATTACAGCGACAACGAGTCGGAAGTACCAAAAGAGTACATTGTAAAACGCCAGGCGTTAGATTGTCTTGTGGAGACTCTAAGGTCATTGGTAAATTGGTCTCAACAAGGCATTGCCGATGTCCCGGCACCAACACCCGACAGCCAGGATCATCGGGTTTCGACAGACGATTTTAGAGCTTCAATTGATCCATCGGGAGATTCAGCATCAAAATCGGGTGATGGTAACACTCCATCCTCGGCCTCCACGCCTATCCCTGAGGATGACCCGGACCAACTGGAAAAGGTGAAGCAGAGGAAAACTGCCATGGCGAATGCCATCAAACAGTTCAACTTCAAGCCTAAACGAGGCATAAAACTTCTACTTTCTGGGGCATTCATTGCAAGCGAGAGTCCTGAAGATATTGCCAAGTTTCTCTTGACAGATGATAGGCTGGATAAGGCCCAAATCGGCGAGTTTCTTGGAGAAGGAGACCCCAAGAATATCGAAATCATGCACGCTTTTGTGGATGCTATGGACTTCACCAAACGACGATTTGTTGACGCACTTCGCCAATTCCTGCAGTCGTTTCGACTTCCCGGAGAGGCTCAGAAGATTGATCGCTTCATGCTTAAATTTGCAAATCGCTACGTCACTGGGAATCCGAACGCCTTTGCGAATGCTGATACAGCATACGTCTTAGCATACTCCGTGATTTTGCTGAACACAGATCTTCACAGCTCCAAAGTCGCCAAACGCATGACCAAGGAAGACTTCATCAAGAACAACCGCGGGATCAACGACAACGCCAATTTACCTGATGATTACCTGAATGGCATCTATGATGAGATTGCTGGCAATGAAATTGTATTGAGGAGTGAGCAAGAAGCCGCAGCTGCTATGGGGATAGCACCCCCACAAACTGGTGGTGGCATTGCCTCCGGTCTTGGTCAGGCTCTTGCAACTGTTGGACGTGATCTCCAGCGCGAGGCCTACTTGCAGCAAGCTGAAGAAATCTCGATTAGGTCCGAACAGCTTTTCAAAACCCTCTTCAGGAACCAGAGGCGCAATGCCGCCAATTCTGGTGCCCCAAAATTCATTCCTGCTACGTCTATCAAGCATGTCGGACCGATGTTCGAGGTCACATGGATGTCTTTCTTTTCAGGGCTGTCTGGACAGATGCAAACTGCACATAACCTGGAGATTATCAAGCTTTGCATGGAAGGCATGAAGCTGGCGGTCCGCATTGCGTGTCTATTTGACCTAGAGACCCCTCGCGAGGCATTTATATCTGCCTTGAAGAACTCAACGAATCTTAATAATCTTCCAGAAATGATGGCTAAAAACGTTGAAGCGTTGAAAGTGCTTTTGGAAATAGCTCAGACAGAAGGAAATCTCCTTAAAGGGTCGTGGAAGGATATACTTATGTGCGTCAGCCAGCTTGATCGGCTACAGCTCATCTCTGGGGGTGTCGATGAAAGAGCAATTCCAGATGTGTCAAAAGCCCGCATTGTACCAACCCGACCAAATCCTGATGAGCCAAGAAAATCATCTGCTAGCCAAAGGCCTCGTCAAAGGCCGCGCTCCACCACACAGAGCACTGGATACTCTCTTGAAATCGCTCTCGAAAGCCGTTCCGATGAGGTCATCAAGGGCGTCGATAGGATATTCACCAACACCGCGAATTTATCAGGCGAGGCAATCGTCCACTTTGTTAGAGCCCTGACGGAAGTCAGCTGGGAAGAGATCAAAATATCGGGACAGAATGAATCGCCGAGAACCTACAGTCTCCAGAAGCTTGTGGAAATCAGTTACTACAACATGACCCGAGTTCGTTTTGAATGGACAAATATCTGGGTTATACTTGGCGAGCACTTTAACAAAGTTGGCACTCATAATAACACCGCCGTTGTCTTCTTTGCCCTCGATTCTTTGCGACAACTGTCAATGCGCTTCATGGAAATGGAGGAGCTTCCTGGCTTCAAGTTCCAAAAGGATTTCCTTAAGCCTTTCGAGCATGTCATGTCATACAGCAATGTGGTTGCCGTGAAAGATATGGCTCTTCGCTGTCTTATCCAAATGATCCAAGCACGTGGCGAGAACATCCGCTCTGGATGGAGGACGATGTTTGCAGTTTTCACAGTGGCGGCGAGAGAGCCGTATGAGAGCATTGTCAGTCTTGCATTTGACAATGTCAACCAAGTCTACAAGACACGTTTTGGCGTTGTGATTTCACAGGCTGCTTTCCCTGATCTCGTCGTTTGTCTCACAGAATTCTCCAAGAATATGAGGTTCCAAAAGAAGGGCCTCCAAGCTATGGAGACCCTCAAGTCAATTATCCCAAAGATGCTGAAGACACCGGAGTGTCCGCTCTCCCTACGATCTACCGCCAATTCTGATGGCTCAATAGCGACGAAGGATGGTCCCAAGAATGATCCAAGCCGCGCGTCGCAAGAGGAAGCTTTCTGGTTCCCTGTCTTGTTTGCGTTTCACGATGTACTCATGACTGGAGAAGACCTCGAAATCAGATCGAATTCTCTCAACTATCTCTTTGATTCCCTCATTAAGTATGGTGGCGACTTCCCACCTGATTTCTGGGACATCGTTTGGAGGCAACTGTTGTACCCAATCTTCATGGTGTTGAAGTCCAAATCAGAGCTTTCGAATGTTTTAAAGCATGAAGAACTCTCTGTATGGCTATCAACAACCATGATCCAAGCGCTTCGCAGTATGATCACACTATTTACACACTATTTCGAGGCCCTTGAATATATGCTGGATAGGTTTTTGGACCTTTTGGCACTTTGCATCTGTCAAGAGAATGACACAATTGCAAGGATCGGTAGCAACTGTCTGCAGCAACTTATACTACAGAATGTGACGAAGTTCAAGCCGGAGCACTGGGCCAAGGTGGTCGGATGCTTTGTCAACCTCTTCAAGAAGACCACCGCATATGAGCTCTTTTCTGCTGCTACCAACCCGTCCACTCCGTCTCTTTCATCGACTGGCTTCGAGAATGGACCAGCCGATTCGGATGGTGGCGACAACACCGAAGTGTCTTCTTTGAAAATAAACGGAGCAAATGGAGCTAACGGCTCCGCCGGCTCTGATTCGGGAAGCATGTTAGTCGACGAGGGAGCAGGCCCGTCGGCGAACAACTCAGCCGCAGCGTCAGGATTAGAAGACTACAAACCACAAAGTGATGTACAACAACAGCCTATTCCGGTCACAGCAGCCCGTCGACGCTTCTTCAACCAGATTATCACTCAGTGCGTTCTACAGCTGCTGATGATTGAAACGGTCAACGAGTTATTCTCAAACGATGCAGTATATGCCCAAATCCCAAGCCCTGAACTTTTGCGGCTCATGGGTCTATTGAAGTCAAGCTTTCTGTTCGCAAAGAAGTTCAACAACGACAAGGATTTGCGCATGCGGTTGTGGAGAGAAGGTTTCATGAAACAGCCACCGAACTTGCTAAAGCAAGAAAGTGGAAGCGCGTCGACTTATGTTAGTATCCTTTTGAGGATGTATCATGATGAGAGCGATGAGAGGAAGCGCAGTCGCAACGATACCGAGGCAGCGCTTGTCCCTCTATGCGCAGACATCATCCGCAGCTATACACAGTTGGATGAAGAATCGCAGCAAAGAAACATTATCGCGTGGAGACCTGTGGTAGTTGATGTGATTGAGGGTTATACCAACTTCCCAGAGGATGGCTTTACGAAACAAATTACTGTGTTCTACCCATTAGCTGTGGACCTCCTTAGTAAGGATGTAGGTGTGGATGTCCGCCTAGCGCTACAAGGCCTCCTCAGGAGAGTAGGAGAAACTAAGCTTGGGATCCCTCCTTCGCCTAGGACGACTTCGCCAGATGGAATGCAGCGCGAGCCAACCTCGTCAAGGACACGACGAGCTAGCCGACGCGATTAAAATCCCGGAATTTGTGGATGTGATGACAAGTTACTGCGACTTGGGGCATCGTTGGTTCTAAGCCTGTCGTTTATATTGAGATGGTTATGCGGATGGTAAAACAGAATATGGTTATGAGGAGCGGTCGATAATACTCTAGATAGGTTGTATTGGTTTGTACGATACGTTATATGGTCCTGCACAAAATGGCAATATATCAATGATTGTTTATAAATGCCTATATTCTATATTCCTAACCCCCCCCCCCCCCCCCCC
>JPJV01001983.1:0-10209 GCA_000750745.1 Pseudogymnoascus sp. VKM F-4281 (FW-2241)
TCGCGGTTGGGTGGCCAGCTCACTTATCTGGCCAGCTCACTTATCATGTACGTTAAGTAATTTAAAATTTCCCCAAAAATAAATGAAGTTATTCGCCGCGGCAGTTGCTCTCCTACCCCTCGCAGCCTTTGCAAATACCGTCCCAAATGGTGCTGCCATCACCCACATCACCGTCCTGAGACAATGAGAGGCGGGGAGACTAGGATTAGCATCAAGAGATATTAAAATGCTGCAATTTTGTCAAGGTCACCAGTCCAACAACGGTCAAATGTCGCCCTGGCCCAGGAACCCAGTACAGGATTGTGACGTGCTACCCAGCAACCGGCGGAGAGTGCTACAGCTGCTACGAGGGTGGCACCTATATTAATGACAATTAGTAGTTATATTTGCCAAAGTAGGCTGGTTTGATTCTAGTCGAGAGTACAGTTCTTGGGATTATAACTATATGTATGATTGCTACATTGGTGGATATTACACTGATTCTGCTTGCAAAACATCTGTGATTGATGTGACTATTTGAATAATAACGAAGAGCATATAACCTCATAAATATCCACATATATTTTTTTCTCTTGTGAATATAACTGCAGTGCCTTAAAAACATACCTGCATTACAGTTTTACTGTCTTCTAAAGGTATTACTGGAAACATTTGGTACTGGACAAATGAGCCATAGCTCCCACTCTCATTGGTCAAAACCCAAGCGGAGTCCCTCCCGCAACTGGATAGATAAGGTTAGCCTTCCCGATAGCAGATCTGAAAATAATTCATCCAGCGCAGATATCATAAAAATACCCAACACCCCACGCAAAACCTCCAAACTCCCCCCCAAAAGAAATACTACCCAACTTAAACCGCCAACATGCCTTCCGTCGCCAACTGCAACGTCCCCAACAAGTCCCGCCGCAAGTCCAACAGGAACAAGATCCAGAGGCGTCGTGCCACCGCCGGCATCGCCAAGAACCCACGTGGAATGGCTCTAAGCACCGTCATTCACCCGACCAGCGGCCCGTTGGCGCCACTGTCGGGGAAGAAGGCGAGGAAGGTTGAGAAGGCGAGGAATCACGCGAGGCAGCGTGCGCTGGAAAAGGAGTTGGCGGAGCGCGGTGAGGTGGCTATGACGGGTATGTTTTTCTGGATTGCAGTGTTCGGATTGTGGTATTGATTGTTGTTTTATAGATGCGCCTGTGACGACGCAATCGAAGACAAAGGCTTCCAAGGGAGCTGGGGCCGAGGGTATGGATGTCGATGAGGCTCTGTGAGCGCTGTCTACAGATAGAAGGGGGAGTTGGCAGCATGAGAAGGATACGTTCAGTGTGTGGAAAGACGATAAGATTCACCGACAAGAGGGACAGTCGAGACCGACTGGGCGTGTATGGGCTCGAGGCTCAGGGACGGCTATAACAGGCAACCAGAAGTGTACTCAGAAGGAGGCACTGCAAACGAACCAAACGAGCGGCGAAAAACGAATAGGGCCAAAGCGATGACCGATTTACAATTACGGGAGGTTTTGGCATCGGACTCATTATAAGTGGTTTTATGGCGGTCGGAGTTAAAGGCAGTTATGGGTTGATACCGGAGAATGGCGTCTTAAATGATCATAAGGAAGATCTCAAAAGAGTAGCAGCTACTGAATATAAGTTACTGAAGCAATCAAATTTTCATCAGTACATGTTCTTAGCCTCTGCACATTGCAAATAATAGGAATCCCAGGTATTCTAAATGTGAGAAGAGCTAACATATTGCTATGTATGTTACGACGTGAGTGGAAGAACACCCCAGCCCGCGATAATACTACTGTATACGGCCTTGTTGGGGAATACACCCGTCGTCCGGATTGGACAACACCAAATAATGCTCCATGTATATCCCAGCGCCGATTCCCACAAAGTCAGGCAGCCAATGCGCAACGAGCCAAACTCCAAGGACACCCAAAATCAAGCCCTCCGCGCATCCACGTAAATGCTGGACGCACGCCAACACGCACACTATTCTCAAGTCTTGTCGCAGCAGTATTTTCTCATTCATGGCTCGCCTAAAAGACGGGCGGTGATGTCTCCCATATATGCTTCCTCGAGTTCGTAGTCTTGTCCGTCCATGCGATCAATGCCAACGAAGTTGAATGCCTCGACCACTCGGTCAAGGTCGAAGCCCATATTGACAAAGCGATCGATAAGTTCCTTGTTGTAGCCTTGGTACCTTCACTGCATTAGCACGTTCTCATATCATATCCATTCAAGAACTCCTTACCTTAGCATCAGTTCCCTTTGTTCCTGCTCCCTGGTCTTCGCAACCTTTGGCTTGCTCGACGGTGATTGGTATGTGCCGCTTGCCATATTTGATACTGGAGCACCAGCATATTTCTGTGCCCATTCTCTTGCTTGTCTTTCGAATTGCTCGGGGTTGTTCATGAGCATCGTTGCGACTTCGGCGTCTTGGGGATCTTTAGGCTCGGGTGTGCTCAAGAGGGATTGAAGAGACAGCAGGGCGGACTTGATGGTGAGAACCGGAGACCATGCAGAGCCTAGGGTGTCAAGACAGATTGCGCCCTGCGAGTAGATTAGTATGTCGTGAGCTGTGGAAAAGGCGAGACTCTGGACTTACAGTTTGGCTGCTAACATTCGGATGCCATAAACGAGTCTCAAACTTCATGACTGGCGGCCTAAACGGGTACTCGATGGGAATCTTAATGTCCACTACATACTGACCACCAGCATATGGTGTATCAGGAGGCCCGGGGAAGGTTGCCTTCAGGTGCGTGAGATCCTCACCAGACCCCGCGGCGCGCGCTTCTATGGTCGACGAGAGATCTTTTTGGATGTCGCCCAACTCCTTTGCGATGCGACGTATTCGGTTACTAGCCATTTCGGTGGGATGGGTATAATATTCCGTGTATGTGTAACTCGTATGGTGGCCTTGTGAGCCAAGTGGTAAGTGTGGCCTTAAATGAAGTGCGGATCTGTTGGAAAAGTGATTGTGAATGACCCACTTCGTGACGATTCACTCTTGATCGATGGCTCGTATTTAACCGCCGACGATGCTATAGTCGAAGAATTAACAGATGAGCAAATTATTAGATATCAAACCGTGCAAGAGGCTCGGTGCATACTGGACAGTGGAATAATGGAACGACCTGGGATGTCCTGGCGGGGTAATAATGAGGGATAGGTTCAAGCTAGAAGTTACTCACAGAATAGCGTCTCTCTCTACTACAAAGTTATAAACGAGTTCAAGCCGAGTCAAAAGACAAAGAGTATATATTAAGTTCTAGACGCTGCTTTGTTATGTAGTGCAGTGGTCTCAGTGAGCGTGAGATCCCGAGGGCAGTCAAGGCTGAGGCTGTACACATCGGGTCAGGCTGGGATGCACAGTCACGTGACCAGCTGTTTTTGGATGGTTGGAGAACGGCATTCGCGTGTTGCTGTCGCCTTCCGGAGCTGTCCATCGCGAAGGCACCTGGTAGCTTGTCATCGCCTTACAAACACGACAATACCTTTCACCATATCCATCACAACCTGGTCACCACCAACTTCACAAACATTGCGGCCAAGCTCTCTTTAAAGAAGAGCCCTAGTATAGGCATTTCATCAGCCTACTCAAACAATTCCTCCATAGCTGGGTAAACTTGTAGCAACACTATGGTTCGTTCGCCCCTTCGACCTCAAATTAAAAAGCTCATCAAACTGACTTTGTTTCACCTCAGGGTAACCAGCAGTCTGGCCTTGGAGGCCCAGGCGGCGGCGGTGATGATAAGGACTCAAAGGACAAGAAGGTAAGCCAGCTCGTCCTCATCTCAAACCGTCTCAAACGCTGACCTCAACCAGAAGGAGAAGCCAAAGTACGAGCCACCGCCACGTCCAACGACCCGCATTGGGCGCAAGAAGAAGAAGCAACAAGGACCAAACGCCTCTGCGAAGCTCCCACAAGTCTACCCGACGTCACGATGCAAATTACGATACTTGCGAATGCAGCGAATCCACGACCATCTATTACTCGAGGAAGAATACGTTGAGAACCAGGAACGCCTTCGCAAAGCAAAGACTGCAAAGGAAGGCGGTGCACCAGTAGCCAATGGTGACCCCGATGCTGAGGATCGTAATGCCGACGAGCGTGGCCGTGTTGATGATATGAGAGGTAGCCCGATGGGAGTCGGAACCCTGGAGGAGATGATCGACGACGACCATGCGATTGTTTCCAGCACAACGGGCCCAGAATACTACGTCTCCATCATGTCGTTCGTTGACAAAGACCTGCTCGAGCCTGGGGCAAGCGTACTGCTGCACCACAAGTCGGTATCCATCGTTGGTGTTTTAACTGACGACGCTGATCCGCTTGTCACCGTCATGAAGCTGGACAAGGCACCAACGGAGTCTTATGCGGATATCGGTGGACTGGAGCAGCAGATCCAGGAAGTCCGAGAGTCGGTCGAGCTGCCTCTTATGCACCCCGAGCTATACGAGGAGATGGGTATCAAACCACCGAAGGGTGTCATTCTCTACGGAGCACCTGGTACTGGAAAGACGCTTCTCGCAAAGGCCGTCGCGAATCAAACCAGCGCCACGTTCTTGCGTATCGTTGGTAGCGAGTTGATCCAGAAGTACTTGGGTGACGGACCACGTCTTGTCAGACAACTATTCCAGGTACATACATCCCAACCACCAAACATAAACATGTTCTAACTCTCCAGGTTGCCGCCGAGAACGCCCCAGCCATCGTCTTCATCGACGAAATCGATGCCATCGGCACCAAGCGTTACGAGTCCACCTCTGGCGGTGAGCGCGAAGTGCAGCGTACTATGCTGGAACTCCTCAATCAACTCGACGGCTTCGACGACCGCGGCGACGTCAAGGTGATCATGGCGACCAACAAGATCGACACTCTGGACCCGGCGCTCATCCGCCCCGGCCGTATCGACCGCAAGATCCTGTTCGAGAACCCGGATCAGCAGACCAAGCGCAAGATCTTCACGCTGCACACCAGCAAGATGAGCTTGAATGAGGATGTCGATCTCGAGGAGTTCATCAACCAGAAGGACGACCTGTCTGGAGCGGATATCAAGGCTATTTGCTCCGAGGCTGGGCTGATGGCGTTGAGAGAGCGGAGGATGAGGGTGCAGATGGCGGATTTTAGGGCCGCGAGGGAGAGAGTGCTGAAGACGAAGACGGAGGGCGAGCCGGAGGGTTTGTACTTGTAAGATGCGCATGAGGGGAGATGGTGAGGATGTACTTTAATCACTAGCTGAGAGATAATGCAAGGCGGTTGCGTTGAGTATATCCGATGGTGACTATACGTGCAGCTGCGGACGTGATCATTCATGCAAGGGGCGTGGTGCTTGTCTTAATGGGTCTGGGGATGTGAAGTACTCAAGTGGCCTTCTCTAGAAGGGCTCGACAACATAGACGTAGACATGTATGTAAGGGGTATCTACCCCACACGGATTTGAACATGTTTATTATTTACGACCGCCATAACCAAAACCTATTACCATTACCTCCCCCACCCTCAACCATATCCCCACTCCCCACTCCCCTCATCCTTTCATCCCCCACCTACTCCAACGCCGCCTCCAGCGTCAACTTCCTACTCGAAGCACCGACAAACACCTTCTTCGGGAACTCGCTGACAACCCAATCCTGCTTCCCCGAATCCCAGTTACTGAGATCTCTCCTCGTCAGCTTCCACCTGAACGCCTTGGAGCGCCCACGTGGGATGGACAGGTCGTGGAAGCCGCGCAGGACGACGGGGGCGTCGTTGGGGCCGCCGAGGGAGACGTACTGGGTTTTGTTAGCGAGTGCTCGTCTTCATTGTTTGTTAGAAAGTTGGGGGAGAGGGGGACTTACAAGTTGCACGACTTCAGTCCCGTCGAGCTTGCCGGTGTTGGTGATAGTAGCGCTGACCTCGTATAGCTCGTCCCAGAGACCGCTGTTGCCACCTGGGCCACCACCAGCAGGGAGTTTGCGCTGTTTCCTTCCATCCTGGCTACCTGGTGGGGCGTCGCCGTTGCCGCCCTCGGAATCCCCGGTCGTCTCGTCGACGTAGGGGTATACGTATTTGTTGACGGATGGGAAGCCCTTTGGCATCTCGTTTGCGGAGGTCGAGTTATCGATCGTCCCGAACGTTGGCGCGGGCTTCGTCTTCCCGGTAGTAGGTTTGTAGTCGTCATCCTGCAGCTTGCGGACGCCAATGGCAGAGTACTCGAAGCTGGTGTATGAAAGACCAAACCCGAATTCGTACGAGGGCTCGATACCCGCACGGTCAAAGTGGCGGTAATCGATGAAGTTGCCCTCGGTAAACGTCTCTTGCGGAACCTTGGAGCTGTCGTTGAACAAGATATCAACGCCCCAGTCCTCGAGCTTCTTGCCCCACGTGAAAACGCTCTTGGCCGAGGGGTTGATCTCGCCGTACAGCACATCGGTGATAGCGTTTCCGCTCTCCTGGCCGGGGAGGCCAGCCCACAGGATCGCGGTGATGTTGGGGTGCTTTTTGTAGGTCTCGATGAGCACGGGGCCGACGGTGTGGAGGACAACGACGGTGTTGGGGTTTACAGACGCAACGGCCGCGATCACCGCATCGCCATTCTGCCAGAGCGTGAGGTTGTTGCGGTCACCCTGGTTGGTGTCGACAGTGATATAGTCCTCGCCCGAATCGGCGTTGGCAAAGACGATGGCAACGCTCTTGCCAGCCGCCGCGGCACGCACGGCGTTGAGGTCGTAGTTGTTGGAGACATTGACGAATGTGCTGCGGTCTGTCTCAGCCTGGGCGCGGAGAGCGTCCACGGGCGCAATCAGGTAGGGGAAGTTTGATGTGCCACTGCCCCAGCCCATGGCGAGGGTGCCCTTGTCGCAGCCGCGGTCGGCGCAGGAGTTGATGCCATCGGGGTTGAGGTGGGCGTCCTCGCCGATGACGGCGACGCTCTTGGGGTTGTTGAGGGGCAGGGTGCGCTTCTTGTTCTTGAGGAGAACGGTGGAGCGCGCGCCGATCTCGCGGATGACATGTTTGTGGTCGGATTGCACGTCGACGTGGTGGTTGACGACGCCAAAGCCCGCCTCGCCGAGCGTGTGTAAGTAGCCGGTGGTGTTGAGCGTCCAGCTGGAGAAGTTGACGGGCACGCGTGCCTTGTCGCGCCCAACCTTGAAGAAGGCAGACATGATGCGCACGGCCATATCGTCGACGCGCCATTGGGGAACGGTGCCGTTCAAGACGGCCGCGGTGAGGTTGCCGCCCCAAAAGCTGTATGTTCCCTCACCGAAGACCTGCTCACCAGGCATGGTCATGTCGAGCCCAGCAAGGGCACTGGCGACGCCGCTGTGCTGCGCTCCCCAATCAGCCATAACGAATCCCTGGAAATCGAGCTCGTTCTTCAGGAGGTGGTTGAGCAGGTAGCTGTTCTCGCACGCGTAGCTATCGTTCAGGCGGTTGTACGAGCACATCACGGAACCCACACCGGCCTTGACAGCATCAGCAAAGGGCCACAGGTACATCTCGTGCATAGTCGTATCATCGATGTTGGAGCTCATCTGCTGGCGGTAATGCTCTTGCTCGTTGCCGACCAAGTGCTTAGCGCATGCTACGACTCCGGTGCCTTGGATGCCCTTGATCGTCTCGGCCATGGCAATACCTGTGAGCACTGGGTCCGGAGCGAACCCCTCCCAGTTGCGGCCGCCATCTGGGTGGCGACCAAGTGGTCCGGCTACAGGGCCGAGAATCACGTCGATGCCCTTGTCGCGGAATTCCTCGCCCATGGCCTCACCGCGGGCCTTGAAGAGCTTCTTGGACCAAGTGGCAGCGGTGTTGACGCCGGCTGGGAAAGCGGAGTTTTTGTCACCTGTGCAGGTGTTAGGGTCCATTCTGCTTCTCACTTCCACACTTCTTGAGCTGAGGTTGGTTTACTCACTGAATCTGATACCCAATGGGGAGTCTTGGAGGCAGAGACCACTGAACCCGAGGCGCGGGATGCCTCCGGTAGTTCCAACACAGAGGTCTTGCATCCATCCGGTGCCGGTGGTGATATTCACTTTCTCAAGCAGGGTGAGTCCGCTGACAAACTTAACAGCCTTCTTGTACGCGTGTTCCCAGCCCTGGCCGCCGTGCATCCAGGGCGAGGGGTAGCTAGGAGGAGACAAGCCATCAGTCTGAGCGCTGGCGCCGGCTGCGAGGGCAGCGGCGCCGACAAGGAGGGAATGCATATGCATCTTCACGATCAATTGAGCGTGGCAGAGGAGCAAAGAGAGTGTCGACGTTGAGAAGGGGACCGCGACGTGCCTTCTTTCAGGTCGTCGGGAGGGGGGCTTATCAACGTCATATACATATACGAAAGAAGGAAATGCTCGTCGCGTAAAAGAACTAAAAGAACGTGGCAGTGAATACTGCAGTACTGTACCGTGAGAAGTGAGATATTGACGGCGATCAATGCAACTTCGGTAGGTCAATGGCCCGGATGTGAAAGTTAGATCAGTAGATCCTTGTACCTGTACGTGTGGAGCTATTGTGGTGGGTTTCTGTGGTGCTTTCCCCGTTCCCCTCGCCCCTTCCCCCCCTTTTGAATTGTCGTTTAGCGGATAACGTGGGGTAGCTCCAGGGGGTGGTACCATTCTAGTTCAGTAGTACTCTAGCTTGGAGTTGCATACTTTACCAGCCGCTCGTACTGGAACAGCCGGTACACCGCATATGGAAATTGTTTAACATCACGGCGCAGTCACAGCGCAGAAGATGTGGAGCGGCACTTCCTATTGCGGGCTCAGTGCCGTTGTCGGGGAGACACTGGGCCCCTATTCCATATCGTCGCCGCCGCCGATGGCCCTCTCACAACGCGTACAGCCCAGCGCGCGCACAACACAACACAACAATAACGCCATAAACATGTCTTGCCTTACCGTGACGAAAAGTGAAGTTGCAACTGCAAATACAGAAAATACAGCAGACACAGCAAAAACCGCACACCCAGTCGGACCGACTCAGCAGAATAGATGAGAGTACATTACGATGAGAGCTTCATCACTTCTTGGCTGACATCCCATCTAACGTTTAACAGGGGATAGCTAGGCCAGGCTCGAGCGAGGCTTACCAACGTGCGGGCGAGGCGTGAGTCGGTCCGTGATATCGTTCAACTTGGCGTTTTTCGACAGCAAGAGTATGGGTTGTATGAGAAGGTACCGCAACTTCCACTGCTGACGAAACAGTGCACCTATCGGAGGCTCCAGCGGCGAGATCCATTATGGTGCGCGGAAGAGAAAGCCTGTTGCCCGGTAGGGATGCTGGGAGCAATAGGGGCAAAAGGCCAATGACAGGTGCCGTGCGCCGGGCATCTTTGCCGGGAGCGGGTTAGCTGTGGCGTACCGGGTTGGCGGACAGTGTACAGCGCAGTAACCCGCTTTAGGCCAGAGCAATGGGAGCTGACTGTCACTTCTTCAAGTTATTGTGCTCCGTGACCACTGCGCTAATGCATGTATAAACGATGCTCGGTCCATTGTCTGTTCTGGTTTATCGAATATGTGCGGGGTTTGCAGGGGTGCCGCAAATTTGTTGTACTTTTCAGTGGGAGGGAGGCAGTGGTACTGTATTTATTATATTTGTATGGAGTATATATATTCTGTGCTGATATCTTTGCTGATATGTATGCTTTCGTGATATGCTGTGCTGATCTTCTGTGCTGATATTCTGTATGCTGTGAGTATTCCGATATTGGATGTACGGGAGTATTGTACGCGTGCTACTAGCAATAACCAGCGATAAAGTCCATCTCCAACACCACGGATTTCGGACTTTACGTAGGGTCGGTGTACTACAAACTCCAACATGTCTGCAATAGGAAGCTCAGTCGTGCCTTCCTTCAATCATGTCTGCCGTCCTTCACTCTCCCTCCCGTCCCGCCGCCTCCTCGGGGTTTCCCCGGTGTTGTTGTAATTCGACGGCAAAACGAACTAGATTAAGTTAAGTCAAGCCTACCGCGCCGTCGGCGACTTGGCCGCGTACCCACCACGAACAAGCTCTCTGCCAACCGAGGTTCCCCGGATACGCCACAACTGTAATCTGACCTTGAATTTCGCGACCCCACCAAGCTATCCAGTATAACCTGTCAATACACGCTCTTCCTCCGCGTGAGCTACACTGCTGCTTCCCTTCTCACACACCTCCAACTCCCCATCTCTAAGCCCAAACACCAACCTCAGCTCCGGAACTCCGCATAGCATACCCCGCTACCCTGCACCC
>JPJV01001984.1:0-18241 GCA_000750745.1 Pseudogymnoascus sp. VKM F-4281 (FW-2241)
GTGTAAAATGCAGTGTGTCTTTCGCTATGTTGTATCTTTCGCTATGCACCTACGTTAGTGGTCGAATGTGATTGATTTATCACAATACCTTCTCTTTTGACGTAACGCTATAAGATAACGAAATTAAGAGGGCTTTTTCTATATCGGGAGGTTTAATGGACAAATAAATACACAGTTGGGCACTTCAAACTGCCCTAGATTATGACAGGATGTTACACAACAGATGGCACTATCGGGCCTTATTATTTGTCTCGTTACACTAATTAAAGGGGATAACGAACGCTTTTCAAATCAGAGAAGACAAACCTCTTACTTCAAGCACCCCCTTGCGTCCAAAATTTAGTGTTCTCAAACTTCGTTCATTTTGCATACAAGCAGGGCTGCTTTATTGAATTCTGTGCACTGCCAAGGACCAACATTACCATCATTAGAGTGGGTTCTTGCATGCATCGTGAGCTAGAAGCTGCGATAATTAAAACGCATGATTACCGCAATGAATTCTTCAAGCAGCAGGTAGGGATTAATTGCAGCACAGTTCAAGATGCATTGTGAAGAACAAGCTCTAGTGCCACATTTCAGTTATGCCTGTGGTTTGCTGTGACAAATTAAGGTGCATTTAGATGTTGTTTATTTAGGCGCTATAGACGACAGTTTCTCATTAGCTTCCTTATAAATAGCCATTGCAAATCCTGAGGATGCTTCCCCTTACCTATATTACCAAGTTCATCTCCAAATGCTACTTTCGGGTGTTGCCACATTCCACTCGATATCTATTAGACGTATCACCTGTTTTTCATGAAACAAGCAAAACTTACCTAACTGGTCCCTGTTATAAAAAAAAAAAATGAATTACCGTCTTGTTGCCCTAGTTGTTCTGGGATTATTCTTAAATATTTGCAATGGATGCCTTGCATTTTTAGGCGATCTCACCCGAAATCCCAATACAGGCGTCATTCACCTAAAAGGGGTGGTTCTTCATAACCGCGTACGAGTCTGCTCGATCGATAGCGACCTCGTAAATAGCCGAATCTGGCTCCATTGCAACGACGAACAACACTCAGCTGCTGTGACGAACGACTTTCTGAAATTTGAATATTCACACGGCGCAACCGACTACAGGCTCGACATCAAAAAGTATGTCAGAGAAAAACTTTTAGGAAATCCGATTCGCTGGATTCTCAAGGCGCAGAGATATGGCTGTTAAGTGAGAATGTTTCTGGGCTATCCGGTTGGGCTTTATCTCTAAAACGCCAGTAGAGCTATAAAAAACGACAATGGTAAATCATCCGGGCAAATGCGAAAGGTCGAATGGGAATTATGAGAGGTAGTTTAGTTATATCAGTTATCCAAGCAAGCTCGACCGCAGACATTTATTTGGTTACAAAAGGGGAGATATTTAAAGGTTCTCTTCTATATTTTAGTATTAGGTCCGCAGTACTGATATATAAGCCTCTCATTTTCTCCTCCTTTTACAGCATTAAACCAATACCAAACATGTTTTATAAATGCAGGCTTCTCGCAAAATAATTTTTGGGATTCAACTGGAATGAAGAATCTTTGTCATAAATTTGTTGATTTGAGTGGAATTTGTATGGAAATTGAAAAGCTATCATTCCTTCCACGACAAACCCCTACTGAGAAAGGATTACAAACCCTCGTATGTTGTAGTCTTGGAGTCTATTTGACATTCCGGACCAAGAATTTGCTTATTATGACTGATGATCTGTAAAAAGGAATCACGGCGTCCCCGTGGTATGTAAAATTCGGAATCCGCTACCGCAACTACTTGAGTAGGGTTTATTTTCCGCGAGGCATTAAAATGGCTATATAATGGACTGGTTTCCAACGAAAAACTCAGTCTGAATTGAACTTCAAACTGAGCCATCTCTCATAGATTTCTTTCCTAGAACCATTTTCGCCTACTTGACACCGCTTTCAATATGAAGTCCATTACTGCGACGCTTTTCCTCCTTGCGTTTTATATTCGCCTCTCTGGTGCTTGCATTTTCTTCTACTCCAACATAACCAATGCAAGAGATTTTGCAGGAATGGGCTCCATCATAGACGAGGGCGTTCGGGTTTGCACTTGGAACGGAAAGCTTGGAGGAAATACGGACAAATACTGGCTTAGTTGCATCGATGGGCACTATGCTTTTGTTACCTCTGATTTTCAAACTCTGGCATACGCTAGAAGAAACCAGGACTTCCGCCTTTCCTTAAAGTTTGAACGCATCAATACGAAAGTGGAGCAACTATATGGTAATGAGGAGTCCTGTTACTGCGAAGGCCCCGAATGTGAGTTTATTATAATACAGTCCCAATGTGGCCGAAATAGAACTGACATTCACAGGTTCCCGCCCAAAGCGATCAATTGATATTGAGGTTCCTGAGCTAGAGAAATAAATTCCCCTTGGAAACATCATTGCAAAAAACAGTCGTTAAAAGTTTATCTTAACTCATAAGTAAGCCCTCCACATATCCATATATCTCGAGGACGTCACTTTAATAAGAAGAATAGCATTTTCAACTATCGATATCTTCAACTCCTCTTCATTCGTACCAAGCCGCGAATTTTATTTGATTTCAGATTTACCTTCAGCCGCCATTGTAGCCTGAATTACAAAACCTCGTGCAGCTTGTTTTGCCGGCCCATAATTATCACAAAAACTCCATAGTAAAATGGACATCTCTATGAGAAAATATACAAACGTGCATTTGGTCTAATATCTTCGTGAATTCTCGATATCCCTACTAGGCGAACTGCATTAGAAAATATGATGCTTCTGGTTCCACAAATCTCAGCCACCAGAGAGTAACTTGAGATCGGATGGTCATATTCGACTTAATTATGGTATCTAAACAATGATTAAATGCTAGAATTTGCTTCTCTATATTTTCTTAGAATAGCACAATAGTACTCTGAGACCACACCTTATGGGATACTTCTGACTGAACGTCATTCGTTGGACATTTGGCTGACCTGTAGCCAATAAAAAGTTAATGCTGGAAACATGACTTGCAAGAATAGCCGTAAGGTTAAGCTATGATGTGGCCTTATGGTGCAGAGTCTACTATCCGAACTCAATGGGATATATATAGTATTCAGATGCATCAAATGGGGACACGGGGTCGTCGAATACCAGAACAGCCCAGTTCTCCGAATGAAGGCTTAAACAATATTATAAGGAGTGACTGAAGAAAAAGATATTCTAATTTGGACAGACTGTCGAGAGGCAGAAATATTATTAACAATGGTCACTGGCATGGGTGAGCTTGTCTCTCATATCTGCCTCGACGTTGGAATAAGATATGCAGAATCACATGATTCAGACTAGGGCGGGATCAATAATTTTCCATGATAACCAATCGGACACCAAACGAACCTCGCTCAACGAGGCGTTGATATTTTGGAATTCTACATCTATTCCGTATTCTACGCTGCCCTTGCATACACTTATTGCGCTTCATTGCACATATACGGACCCAAGAAATCAGCGTATTATTCGCGTCCCAAAATAAAAACTTCCGGCCGACAGGCTCAGACGAGGAAGAGCCTTTCAGCCTCGTCACCCCGCCTCGTACGCAACAGTTCATGGGAAACGGATACCAAATGGCGTCCTTCAATATGGTCACCCGGATCGACGGGACCGAGGGCTTTAACTCGCAATCTATAGAAGAACGGAATTTCCAAGCTGCTCTGATCATGACAGAGTGCCATTTTACGAGGAAACCACCAATAGGGCGAAAGACGGTGAATATGACGCTGGCGACAATTAAGAGGACTATGGAGAAGACTCTTAATGTTTCCGAGATTAGGTATGGTTTTATGTGGTGTTATATTTGGACCAGGGCTTGCACTAATGCATGGGATTCAGAGAAGTGCTCGCAAAGAACGTGGATATCTGGATGAGGTTGCAGCTTGTGTTTTACGCAGCGATACCGAGGCTTGGGGCGAGGTCGTTGCAAGAAACATATTCAGAGACGGCACCACGAAATGTTGATATACCCGAAAGTAGCACGCTCATTGCGGAGAACCATGCGACGTTGCTGGAGGACCTGACCTTGCTCAACAACCTTCTTGTGATCGCCAGGAATATGCTGGCCATAAAAGAGGTAGCACAAGATATATGTTCTACTGTGCAGCTCGACAAGCAGATCACGAAGCTTATCGTACTCGGCGTTAATGTTACAAGCAAGGGCTATGATGGGGAGAATGTGGATAACCATACGCGGGGCAAACTGAACGAGATCACGGAACTTTACAAGAAGCTCCTTGTGACTTGTTTGCAATTTCTACACAATATGACGATGGGTAATGATCGACTGAAGATGGTATTCTGGTTTGATATGCTATTTGATAACGACCTCCACAACGATGCCATACATGGATTGCCCAACGACGGCCTTCGTGTCGATGTTGTATATGAAGAAGTCAAGAACTGGCTTAAGAGGAATTCACAGAAGTCGCCCGCAGCACAAGCTCTTCTGGTAAAATATACGGAAGATGTGCCTTTAGGCCATAACGGCGGGCCACTCCCCCCAGATTTTTGGGGAGACGATTCAAAAGCTGAGATAGCTTCAGTCAACAGCGAGTTGTCGCAGCAGCCTACAACGGTGCCAGTTTGGTCCGAGCAAGCACCGACAAAGGCCGAGCAAGACCGCATGTATGGTAGAGTCTCTCATGAGATCGATGTTTGGTGGAAACGAGTTCGAGACGCAAACTACGACAACTGGGTTGTACCGATGGAGACAGTTGAGGGCGCGATAGCTCGCGCACAGTCATGTAAAGATAATGCAATGACTCGCTATATCCCTAGGGTTGAACAGGACGAAGATTTAGAATTTGACCATAGGGAGGTATACGATGAGGAGCCGGAAGAAGAAGTTCGCCACGAAGAAGGTGATGGGTACTCTACACATGCCGATGATGGGCATGTGGAAGGAGAGGAGGAGGAGGAGGAAGACGATGATGACTCCTATGTTGAAGGGTCATTACGCGGTTTGCTGACAGAAATACCAAACATTCTTGACACGAAGCAGATCGAGGCTCTTCATATGACTGTCAAAGCGTGCATCGTCGACGCTATGGGTTCCGGTCTCACAAAATCAGGAGAGAACCTGCAAAAGACCAGATGCAAGATGTTCTTGGCGCTAGACTGTGGCAAGAACCTTCTTCGAGAGATGCTTGTTCTTATCGCTGTATGGGAACAGGCTGAATCGCAGTTTATTTTCCAAATTACTGCTCAGATCATAGAGTCCTTCCATCACAACGCGCTGCTGCCATACGCCTGGAACTCTTTGCGGATACTGAAAGATATCGTATCTCCAGCACAGACGATTCTCCTGCGCCTGATCAACTACATGTTCCGCGCTCGCAAGAACACCACCATCTACTCTGATGTCAAGGATTTCAACCGTGACGCCAAGCTCATTCACTTCCTCTACAACTACTTCCGCTGCCGTGTAGTCCCGGACTGCATCGCTCTTATCTACGCCCAGGCACAAATCCGCGGAAATCGCTCTCATCCGCAAGATTTCCCAGTCGACCTGTGGGATATGGAGCGCTCCAAGGACGGCTTGGCACAGTACCTGGACTTCATTTATGTCATCGCTGATATCCCTGAGATGCGACCCCTGCTCATCGAGTGGGAAACTACTTATGAACTTATTGCTCTGCTTAACGCCCTCGAAGCCGGCGTAGCACGGAAACCGCTCACCGAGCCGAGACGCAACACCCCAACTGCGGCGCGCGGGAACAACGGAGACGCAAGCAGCGCCGAGGGCGATAAGCATTACGATTCATCTCAGCCCCAGGCTCCCCTCGACTCACAGAATGTGCAGCCTGGCCCACCACCTCTTCACGATACCCCCCACAAGTTTCCATGGCGCGGCATCAAAGTGCAAATCCTCATAATTCTCACCTCCCTTGTGGCCCCGTCCAACGGACGCTCTGGGCCTGGAAACCCTATCGTGCAGAAGCAAATCCTCAAGTACGGTGGGATCATGGCGCTGCTGAACTGCTGCGTATACGATGGGCACAATGAGTACCTGAAGGAGCGGGCGACACTTTGCATCAAGTGGGTTATGGAGGGATGCATGGAGGCGCAGGACTTTGTGCGTGAGTTGAGTCCGCTGAAGAATCAGAAGCAGGATGTGGAGATGGTGAGGTCAAAGGGTGTGGATCAGGTTGGGCCGGTCGGCGGCGAGGATGTGGCGACGCAGCCTGCACCGCGTGTGTCGAAGGAAAGGGAGAAGTACGAGTTGGATAGGTTGTCCAGGATGGCAGATGCGGTGGAGAAGATGAGGATTGCGAATGTCGCCGCGGCGAAGAAAGAATAGAAATTGCGATTTGGCGTCAGGATGTGGGCAGGGAAAATGTTGGAAATGATGTTCAAATTTTAGCATAGCGAGGCGTTTTATGATGGGGTGGCAGGCTATGAAATGTGGGAAGTTATTACGGGGTAAGAATGGATTACGGTACAAAAGAATAGCGCAGTCATATAAGACTTATAGACTATTGTAAATTATCATCACAGTACTCGCATGCCATCGTTTACGTCCTCTCCAACTCTTATTTCACCCAGAAATCTTCGAACCCCCCATATCTGCTTACCACTTCGCTCGCTCCTTCAACTTCTCATTCTGGATCACTTCCACCCAGTATCCGTCGGGATCTAACAGAAAGGCCACATTCTTCATCTTGCCGTCTGTAAGCCGTTTCTTCCACTTTGCGCCCACCTCGTCGAATCGCGCACACGCCGCATCAAGATCATCGACAGAGACGCAAATATGCCCGAATCCCTGTGGCTCTGCATTCCCATTGTGGTAGCTGAAGGACTCATCGGCCTCTGTGCCGTAATTCCAAGTCAACTCAAGCAGACCCTCACGATGCGCTCCTGTAGCACTGTTGGGGTAGCCGAGAAAGTACACGTTAAACTTAGCCTCTGGCATCTCGACGGTGCGTAGCAACGACATGCCGAGGATCTCCTGGTAGAAAAGCAGCGAGCTCGAAGATGACTTCACGCGGATCATGCTGTGATTCAATACGTATGTCTCGACGTCCGTGGTGGTGATATCTGCCGTCTCCTCGAGAGGCTTCTGGCCGATAATCTCGATCCAGTATCCGTCTGGATCGCGCACAAAGGCAATGTACTTCATACGGCCTTCGGACAGCTTCTTCTGGAAAGTGTATCCGGCGTCCTCGAGGCGTTGGCACGCTGCCTGAAGGTTGTCGACGCTAATACACAGGTGTCCAAAGCCGCGGTGCGGCTCCTCGTTGCCATTGTTGACTTTGTAGTTGGGATCATTCTCAGTGCCGTAGTTGTGTGTTAGTTCCACGAGGCCCTCGCGGTCAGACCACACTTTTCCGTGGCTGTTGGCCTTTGGGCCATCGTAGCCGAAGAAGTAGAGATCGAACTTAGATTGAGGCTGCTCAAGCTTCTGGATCAATTTCATGCCGAGAAACTCATAAAATTTGGCTATGGCGACAGTCAGTGAGGGGTAATGTGAGAGTAGTGAATGAAGGGAGTCTCCCACCGGACACTTTGGGGTCCTTCACCCGAATCCTGGGGATTGTTAGTGCTGTGGGACGCAAGGGATGCAGAGAGCGTACATCGTGTGATTGAACTTGTAGGATTCCGTTTTGGACGCCATAGTTGCGAATGACCTACTATCTTGCGGAACCATTAGCATTCTACATTCGCGCGCTCAAGGTGGGGGGTTAACTTACCTGAGCTAACGATGCCGAATCTGGGGATTGGAAATCTGAAAGTCCTTTGCAGGGTCCGAAAAAGGGACATACGCGTAGAAGGAGCAAAGAGAGAGAACAGTAGATAGATGATTGAAATGCCAGAAAATTTTGAAGCAGGAGGGGTAGTTGGTGCTTGAGCTTACAGATCAGCCCTCCATATGACGTCTGGCCCACAACCCCGCGGATTCGCGGCGACGGGAATTGCTGCTGTGGGGCGCAACAATTGTGCGTAGTACTCTAGTATGTACTGTACAGTACTGCCGCCAAGTCGAGGCGCAAACACCACAGACCAGCTCAGCTATTCGTGCAGTAGAAATCTGCGTATAGAAACTTATAAAGAAGCCAAACACCATCAGCTTCAATTCCGTCCAATCTGAAAAATTCTATAATTCTATAATTATGTCTAGATTGGTTCTTATTACTAGGCCAAGGATAGTGGAACAACCCAACATATTCCCAATCGCTTATCGGCTGCAGGCTACTTGGTCGCAGCTTCGTTATCGTGGGCCCTCGACCATATCTCTGCCTCTTGCCTTGGGGGCATTGATTGCTCATTGCTCAACAGCGTGAGACATCATTCAACCACAACCAATCCGCCTTATGACTTCCACATGCCGAGTCACCACCATCGCCTTACCCTGACGCACCTCCCAGTGCCATAGTACGCAGCACCGACTCCCCCATCCAGCGCCGCTTCACCCTCTAACCGCACCCGTGTGTCCAGGTCCAAAACGCCTCGGCGTTACATACCACCACGGCAACCACCCACACAATGCTCCTCACCAAACCGCTCACGACCCTCCTCTCGTCCTCTCTCACGCCCCCGGTCTCGACCCTCCTCCTCCTCACGCCCACAGGGCACATCCTCTCCGCCGCCTCCGCACTCCCTTCCTCCGTCCTACGTGCACGCGCAACTCTCGCCCTGCAGATCTGGGCCCTCTACGCCTCTAACTCCTCCGCCCTCCCCGATGCACTCCCTAGCACATCAGACACAACAGAAAATCCAGACGACACCGATGACAAGACAAGCGAGAAGGTCCCTGCCGTCGCGAGCGTAGCCGTCCATCTCTCAGCAGGGACACTTGTCATCCGCCTCCTCAGCTGCGGCCTTTTAGTCTGCGGCCTTAGTTCTCCGCCTAATGAAAGCGAAACACCGGCGCATACTGGTACTCCGACTGGATCGCAGCGTGGGACGCGGCCGAATTACCAGGCGCAGCATTTCCTGGCGCCGGGATCTCCCTTGGAAGGCGTGGCGAGTAGTGCGGTGAGTGACGCGGGGAGCGTCGGTACTGTGGGGAGAAGGGTGGGAAGAGAGCTGGCTGTGCTGAGGAAGCGGGTGGAGGAGGTGGGGAAATGGCTGGATGAGGAATTGGGGGGGTTTGCTATGAGTGAGGGGATTTGACGACTTTGGATGATACGTTATTTTTACGATTACTACAAGACACGAGGTTGGATTGCGAGGTATTATTTGTGGGATAGTTGGAGATGTTGCTGTAGCCGCACCTGAGGTGAATCAGTGGCGGCTACACTATGGCCTGTTCGAAGGAAAGATGCCAGCTTCAAAAGAGGTCGACTTTTAAGCTCCCGAGGGATTGTTCACCATACACCAATTAAGGATTATAAGATAGTCGCGCCGCAATTACAGAAGCACCCATGGGCGGAATGCTTCTCACAAGGGAATCACGGAAGCTGTTTCGCGGCATACCTACATACCCTCGTAGAAAATCACTTTATGATTTCTATCTTCGTGGAGATCATCCTCAAACTGCTGTGTTTTCAAGCCTAGTTTATTCTACTCCGCGCAAACTGCGCCGAATAAAGTGAAGATAGTCGCTCTTGTTCTTAACCTTCCCAATAAGAGCAACCTAAGCTTATAAGGTTTCATATGTCCACTACGTCGGAGGGACCTTGTCCGTCCTCTTTCCGTACAACTAAACATTAACGACGAACATTGCGGAGAGAATTCAAACACGACCGTTTAAAAAACGGAAGGAAACCTCCCATTAAGGCACTTAAGCTGGGAAATGGTCTTGAAATAGAGTCTTCTGTCACCATATTCTAGTATTCCATCCATTCTAGAAACATCCGCACGAGACATCTAACAACATGAAAGCCACCGTCTTCGCTACCCTCGCGCTCTCCGCTGTGGCGGCCGGGTTGACCTGCCCAACCAACTCTGGCGGCGGATGTGGCCAGTACACTGTCTCCGGTTTAGGGGCGCGCAAGCAGGAGATCACTAGTGCTGGGGGCACGTCCAAGGATGTTGCGATCGCTATGATGGAGACTGAGAACATGGGAACTGATTATGCGTAAGTCGCCTGGCTGCTGTTCACTTTGTGAGGAGACTAACAATGGGTAGCTATGGCGATAACAAGAGCCAAGACGCCGCCAACTTCGGCATCTTTAAGCAGGTACGGCCAAAAACCCCTAGTGTTACCCTGATACGATCGATCTAATTAGGCTATTCCGTAGAACTGGGGTATGCTCATTGCGAGCTGCAGCCAATTCAAGGGTCAAGCTACCAGCGAATATAATGATGGTGCCGTCTTAAACTCGAACCTGCAGCAGGATATTAACTGCCGCCACGAGTCGGAGAGCTTCTACGGATCCCAAACGTTAGTAGCGCATCCCTGTCTCCTCTTTGTCTCCTCTTCGGCACTAACTAATTTCTATAAAGTTGGGTTGCTGGCCATCGAAACGGAGCGTCGGGCTTGGCGAATCCGGACACGAGCGACATCAAACTCTACATGACCGCCATCGAATGGACTGAGCAGCAGCTGGCAGGTGGATCATTCTTGACTGATGACACCCGATTCTGGGTCGATGTGTAAGCCAAGTTGCTTCTCTATTTATCTGCTGCGATGCTAATTTAATGACAGAGTTCCGATTTAGATTTTGATTCCTGAGGACGGCTAGGAGTAGAGCGCCAAATGCACTGGGATTCGGCGCCGCCTCCTTTGTAAGGCGGCCACCGTCAAGCTACTTGGATTATCGCCACAGTATGCATGTAGATCGCACGTGGTTATTTGTTTGTATATATTGGGCTTGAGTATAAATTTAGTGAAGCTAAGGCCAGACATCTCCACAGTCAAACCTCTTAGATGTTTCAATATCAACTCCTTACTCTTCATCATTTTGATCAACGAATCAGTCATAGGATTTACTCAAGTTTGTGGTTCTATTACACTACTGCATCTAAATTGATACCTGACAAGAACTGGGATGTTCAACAGCTAGTGAGGACATGCTCACCGAGCTATGTCACCAAACTAAAAAGTCGAATGGCATAATTAACGAGCACAAAGGAGCTATTCGAGTACTCAAATTTTCAAGCAGCATACCAGTTGAATTTTGGCGCGGTGTTACAGCCGCCGAAGCTAGAACGTAGGAATTAGCATATCAAAATGTGAATCAAAGTATCGTTAACGTTCGTAAAATTTATCACTTTTTCGAACAGGCCGGAACCTTACTAAGCTTGACCTGGATGTGAGGGACGGCATCGTTCCCCGCGCATCTCGGCCTCATGGCTCTCCGCTTGTTCTATGCTATCTGGATCTAACCCGGTGGAACTAATTCGCAGAGATGACAACACAATTTGTCTTGGTGACTGGGACTATGTCGGACTTTATCCAAGGTTTTACGAAACTACAACGCTTCCTTATCTCAGTCCTTGGGATAAATCATACCATAAATCACTAATTAAAAACGGGCTTGCAAGAAGGTTTTACATCTCATCGGGAAGGATAAACGCTTGAAAAGTTGTAATGATTAGACATGTCTTTCTATATCACACTATGCAATCCCTAAATTGGGTATGGTACATTATCTTACACATCTCCACCAGCAACCCCCTATCTACGTCCCAACTTCCACCTCGAGATCCGATCCTGGATCTCAGCCCAAGCGAGCTGCTTCCTCTTAACTCCATTACCCTCCTCACCCTCCTGCAGCACCACCGTCGGTGCCCCGCTCCCCTGGCCCGGATTCTTCACCAGGCCCTGGAGCACATCCCTCGCAACTCTGCGCAGGTCCTGCACGGTGAGTTGATCGATCTTGTTGCACATCTCCCTCACGCCGACCTTGCTGCCGTGCACCTGAACTTGGCGTCCCAAGTCCTCGAGTTCCACCATCCGAGACTCGAGGTTCATGAGCAGACTCGAGCGCAGCTGATTCTTGGCGCGGTTCACCTCAATAGTCTGCAGAGCGCTGAAGCCGTTCTCGAGCGTGAGGGCCTGAAGTTCGCGGCACATCACGTCGAGCATCTGGACTACCTTGCTGGGGGTGCAGCTGGAGGTGATTCCGAAGAGGCCGGAGTCGGTGTACGAGTGGTTGAAAGCGACACATGACTCAACCCAGCCGTGCTGGTTCAAGACGTTGGTGTATAGACGCGAGTACATGCCCTTTCCTGGCCCACCGGCTGAGAAAGAACCGCCGCCACCTAGAAGAGTTTGGAGAGTTGCAAGGGCGTAGATATCATCAGATGAGATTGGAAGGGCCTCGAAGGCGAGGTGGATGTGGGTGAGTGGGGGTAATGATGGGTTGATCGGTGGTGGGAGGACGGGGAGTGCGACGAATCCTCCTGAATAATGCGAAGGTGCGAGGATCTGGTCTGGAGTGGGGGGTAATGACAGGTCCGAGAGAACAGACGCTTGGCTAGAGGCAGAAGTTGAGAGGTTCTTCAAGAACGGCAGTCTCGAAAGGAGGGTCGATGGCTGTTGAACTGGGGACGGCGGTTCCGACGCAGATTCAGAACTCGACGTGGAGCTCGCCTCCGAGGCGGAACCAAGCGAAGTTTCTGAACCTGTCCTGGACAATTCCGGGGTATCATCACTCTTCATATCCCCAAAGTATTGCTCCGTCAACCTCACGGCTTCCTTGTGCTCAACGCCTGCGAAGGCAACAACTATTCTTTCCGGTTTGAAGAAGGCCTTGCGGTAGGCCTCGATGACACTCTTATCGATCTTGTCAAGCCTCTCCTTGGGACATAACAAGGGGTTACCCAAAGTATTGTCCTTGTATGCCGCCATGTGAACAAGCTCAGGGAGGATCAGCTCCGGCTTGGACCATATTTCGCCGATTTCGTAAGACGCAGTCTCGAGTTGCTGCTGCACCTCCTCTTCCGTTATTAAAGGATCCCGAATCGTCTCCGCAAGTAGCGCAACGGTTGTCGGAACAGCGGAGTTGAACGTGGCAGACTGATACATGAGCGATTCGCGCGACGAGGCACACTGGATATTTCCGCCCAGAGACTCCAAAGCTTCCAGCATTTCGTCACTGGTGCGCTTTGTCGTGGACTTGAATGCCAATCTATCCATGATATGGCTCACACCCCTCAAATGCTCATTCTCGTACCGAGAACCGGCGTCAATGTAAACACCAATGCCCGAGAAGTGGCCAGGCAAAGCCTCCGTAGCAACGCGAACTCCATTCGGTAGAGTCGTAATCTCATCTAATTCTGCAGGGTCCTTCTTGCTGTCAGCGTTTGCAAGATACTGGGCGCAACGGAGATCCGGGGAAAGGGTCTCACCTTTTGAATTGGCTCAACGACCGTGGCAAGGCTCCGCCTTGCTATTGAACTAGTCACCGGAGTGGGTGCCTTTGTGCATAATGGCAAGAGACGGCTAACCGCTCGAGATGACGGTGTTTTGATCATACTTGATGCTTGACTCTTGAAAATGGCCTTCTCGTGGCCCAAATAATTATCATGGGTCAAGGAACGGCATTTGCCGGCCGAAGAAAACAAAAGTCACGTGAGCTCTATGATGTCATAAGCTGCGTTCCCCTGACAAAATCAGGCACAAGATGTTCACAACTTTAGATAAAGTTGTGAAGTTTTAGACTATCGTATAAAACATATACTACCTGTTATGGCTTACTACATACATCCATTGTCGAAGAATGTATAAAATGCCTGCCCATTCAGTTCGCTGTTGCGCCAAGACCACCACCAAACCGTTATTTATCGCAAGCCTGCCGTTTCCATGTTTCTGGCTCTCGTTTCATTAGAACTTTTACAGCACTACCACGAGAGGGCCGACCTCTACCTCTGGCGGCCATCAAAGCAGCCCAAAAGCGCTTGAAGACGCGAAATGGTTGGCTGATTCCACAATTTACCTTTCACTTCTCGAAAGGTAAATCTAGAGAATTCAAAACAGCACATGGTTGGCTGTTTTCTGGATTCTGTTGGAAACTGCCCGCAGCCAACCATTTGAGAAAATGGTTTTCAGGTTCCGAAATCAGGCCATAGAGGCCTGTCTTGATGCAGGCACCGACGTAGTTCTCGAAACCAGCTAACTGTTTCCCGTTCTTAATCGCTGGTCGCTCCCAAGTACTAGTCGTTCTCAAACGTTTGCCGCGTTTCGTATCTTACTTGAAGCAAACTTCTGAAGATTAGTATCCAAGAGTTCGAGGATAAAAGCCCCAAGCATCATGGCAATCGGCAACCTCCAAAAATCGTGGTATATATTCGCGCTCCCATTCTCCATTAGGGATCGCAGTGAATACAGCCTTGCAGTATTCCCAGTAATCCGGATACCAACCTGATTGATGCCAGTCAATGATAGCCACAATGACACAGGGTTTATCTATAGACACTATAATGTTGCTTGGATGTAGGTCTGCATGAGTAAAGGTAATTGGTGAGTTGTCTGGAAGTAAGTTCCGGTATGGATCGGGAATTTGTGAAGGGTCTGGCCAGTGGATCTCCTTTCCTCGTTTGATCAAATATGACAGCCAGTCATGAAATTCTTTCACAGAAGCGAATGGGCCAGTAGAAGGTTTCGTGTCTCCCGTAAATACGATATCCAGCAAAGGCTGGCGGTTGATATGGCCTTAGAAGCAATTAGTTTGGATTCTGGTTGGAATTCAGATGAGAAGGCCACTTACCTATAAACCGATCCTTTGGATCCTGTTTTAGATTGCGTAGTGCAACGAACATATCTTGAAGTTGGTCACAGACGATTTCCCTCTCTTTCTTTAAGAGTGACCCCCATCTTTCTTCTAATGTAACGCCTTTAACAAGTTCCATGTAAATGAAAACTTCGCCATTGTCTTCGCACCAGCCATAGACTTCAGGAACTGGGACTTGGGAAGGCAGAAAACGACGGAGAGCCCAGAGACACTGCCCCTCCGCGATAGTGATATCTTTTCCATATTTAACCAGAAGATTGAGCGACTCGAATGGAGCTGGTCCACTGTACCTCAGGCGTGCTGGGTGCGGACCTCGGCAGGCAAAGGCAGAGCACTTTCTGGACCATTCCGCAGGAAATATGTTGATTCTTTGAACACAACCGATGAAGCTGATGGGAGCATTCCCACATAAATTTCGCAAGGTATATTTTCTTTACCCATCACAGAAATATTTGAAAGAGGTGTAAATTTGAGGTGCAGGGAGAAGGGCAGTATATTCCAGATATTGTATTGGGTCCAGGGAAGGGGTAGGATTGTTCTTACGACACCAATGCCCTCCCAACAGTTTCGATTTTGGAAGCGAGGCAATTGCACCTGAGCAAGGTACGTGAGTTAAAATGGCCAAGCTCTGGGCAATCAACCTCAGGACGGACAGGCACCCGATTCACCGTTCTCAGAGTTTAGAAAGCTCGACTTCTAACATTGGAAAATCGAAGACTTTTATACAATAACGATACTTATAATACTACAGCACTGCTTGCTTCGCGAAGCGCTAGCTCGTGTATTCTCCTGTTCTGCAATATCCATGTACGTTTGGCTGTTATTTTGTGGTGATGCTGACATTAAAATCACTCAGGGGATTCCGCATCTCAGTAACAAATTGCCATCAACAGAAATCTCAGTCGTCGCATTCAGCGACTATCTCCAAAAGAGATGCCCAATTCTTCCACGTCTATGGTCGTATGTAACAGTTGCGAAGTTGGTAGGCTATAAGAAACCAGCGTACGGCGAAGTGAGGTTCAAGCTCAACTGTTAATTGGTATTTAGCGCTATGCAAAATGTAACTCCAGCCCATCATACCGCCCCTTAAAACATAGAATTAAACCGAACTATTGGCCCTACAGATGCTCCGCCTGTCCGTCCCAATCATGTACCTGAAACGCCTATACCCACCCCTGCAAATGATATTATGTTCGCTGCGTTTCGTGCGGTTCAAAAGTCCTCCTAAATAACCTCCTCCTGCATTGTAATGCTTCTATACCTCGTGACTGTATTGAACGTAATCGTTGTCATCGGGAGAGTTGTAATGTTCCACAGTATCTGTTACTGTGTTGCGCAGTATACTGCGAGATAGTTTCGTGTAATCCGATCTGGCGGACTATTGTTGTAGCACCTATGGCGATGGAGTCGGCGACTCCACGACAGCGCCCATATTAGGTGTAGCTGTCTGTGCTGCAACTCTATGTCCACCACTCCCGTCAAAAATAAATGGTCCCGCATCATTTCTAGGAGTCATGGGTCCGTCAACCCCCGACAAGACATCCGGACTCCTATGCCCTGGGCTTGGCGTTCGTCGATCTCCACTTTCGCCATCACTGCGACGTTTTGAAGCCGACCGTCTCGGTCTCGCAATATCAATCGGGGCGCTCAATCCAGTCTGCTGGCTTCTAGGTTCACCCTCTCTACCTCTGTCGTTGATATCAAGATTGGCCATGAGATCTTCTGATGAATAACCCCCCCGCGCACTATTTGAAACTGGCTCAACGAGGGTCGTCTGTACTTGATTCAAACTTCGGGGTTCTGGGATGTCTGGTGGAGAAGCTGGCTGGGGTTCTTGTTCCTCTCCCGAAGAAACCTGAGGTGCGGTATTGGCCTCCAGATCTGACGGTTTGAGCTCCTCCCACTCGCCTTCTGTTGGTTCGTCCACGTCCGCGTCGAGGTCAGCAACTGCCCGACAATTGGGGCACACAAAGTGAGGCCAATGGGGGCCATTGATTATTCGCCGCACGCATTTATAATGCCACGTATGCGAGCATGGCGCAACGAAGAGCGATTGGCAGGGCTGGAGTAAGAGTTAGAAAGCGGGAAGATAAAAGTCCAGACATAAAACTTACAGCAACCGCGCCTAGGCATATAGAACAGTCCTGAGAGGACGTTCCAGTCGTGGACTGTATCTGCTTTGCCATGTTTCGTAGGCGTTGATGAGATGCAACACTGTATATATGTTAGCCATAGCCCTTTGTTCGGCCATTAGCGAGACAAACTTGAAACTATTTATTCCGGTCTGCCATGCCCTATTAACTTCAATGCGAATCTTGACACATCGAAATATCATTTCCTCGCCGCCCTTGAAATCGATCCCTAACTGAACAATGTCTCCATTTTTTACCGGGAACGGCTTGCTCTCTGTGCCTGGAGAGCTCAACCTGACATGGTTCAGGAATGTCCCAGACGAGCTTTTCACATCCTTGATAAACCATTCCCCATCTTGTGCCCAAAACTCACAGTGCCTCCGGCTGACCACCTTGGACTTAAAACCAACAGGTGCAGCAGTCGACAGATTCGCAGGCTGGTTGGGTTGTGTTTCTCGTTCTGAGTACCGTCCCACACGTATTATTTCCTTCCCTGTTGGTAATGTGCGGCCCATGGGGCTGAATATCAACGACGGCCTTGGGGCACGAGCATCCTGATGCTGGGAAAATCGAATCGTAGGTTTACTCTCCGGACCATGTAAAGGTCCCGAGGGAGGCGGGGAGTCATGAATATGCGGCTCTGTCGTGCCGTTCATTTGTGAAATATCAGACCCCGCCTCTCGGACTGCAGCGCTGCCAGAATGTGTCCGCGCCATGGGTGGGTCTTGATTATTACCTGCCAATCCTTGCTGAAGTATAGAAGAGGCCACACTTTGGCCGCCTACTGTTGTGGGCCAACCACTTCTTGCAAAGGCTGTATCGGGAGATATTTGTATTATAGGTGATTCGACTGTCGTTGTAGGCTGGGCTGAGGGGCTCTCGGAAGTCACAGAAGGCGCCAACGACTCAAAGTCGGGGTCAAATGACGCTGAGGGCGGGGACGGGTTGCTGGTGGCTCGAGTCAACGGTGATGATTCAGGCCTTGTGGCAGGTAATGATGCGGACGGGGTGTCTCGCGCGTGGAGGTGGCTATGGGTGTAGTTTCGAAGATAACTTAGGCCTCGAAGTCGGCTAGAGCGTGACGGCGATGCTGTGGAGGCCGGAGAGGTCGTCGTTGCCAGAGTTGATGATGACGGGGTCGCATGAGTAAACATAGTTGGTACTTGCCAAAACGAGCAGCTCCCCGAAACGTCCAACGTCCACCACCAGGCCGAAGGGACTTTAGGTGTAGCCTCAATGAGCGTTCAAACAAACGAAACCGAACCCTACTCTGAGTAGAACAGGATACTATAATTATGTTGCGACGACGGCTATGTTGCAACGTTGCCGCCTATATTGACTATAATATATGCGCTTTCGAGGAGGTTGGCAGTTGACGCCATGAAGTACTTTTAGTATATTAGTACTTGCTGCCGTCGTATGTCGTCTGGGTGGCGATTTGGGAGGGAGG
>JPJV01001986.1:0-22601 GCA_000750745.1 Pseudogymnoascus sp. VKM F-4281 (FW-2241)
CCCCCCGGTCCCCCTCCCTCACAACCGCAACGCAACATCCAAATAACCCCTCCTCCAGCCTGCTGTCGAAGCCACCCCCCTCCTCGACCTCAAAGCCATCTTCTCGCGCTCCCTCCTCGCGGCAACCACCCTAGCCACCATCGCCAAGGGCAACGTCGACACCTACGCCGACGACAACGACGGCAAAGATTACGCCGCGCTCCTTGCCCGCTCGGACATCACCGCTGTCATAATCGCACTGCCCATCAATGCACAGCCTGCGTACATCGAGGCCGCACTCGCGGCTGGGAAACATGTGCTTTCCGAGAAGCCGATTGCGAACGACGTTGCGGCGGCGGAGAAGTTGATTCACTTCTACACGGCGCTGAAGGAGAAGGGAAGCAAGGCGACGTGGGGGGTTGCGGAGAACTTTAGGTTTCTAGCGCCATTTCAGTTTGCCAGGAAGGAGATTGAGAAGATGGGCGGACTGTTGGGGTTCAGGATTAAGGTATTCCAACATGTGAAGGCTGGGACGAAGTATTTTGGTTTGTCCATCCCCCCCTTGCCTGATGACGACAGCCCAAGAAGGGAAGGGCTGGTCATAGAAGCAATATTTACTAACTCATCATAGAAACCGAATGGCGCAAAACCCCTTCTTACCAAGGCGGCTTCCTTCTTGATGGCGGCGTGCACTTCACAGCTGGCACGCGCCTCCTCCTTGGCCCAGAAAACCGGCCCACCTCCCTCTCGGCGTACACTGCGCTCCTGCAACCGCACCTGCCGCCCGTTGACACCGTTAACTCGATCTGGCAGACTGCCAAGGGCATATCGGGAACTGTACAAATCAGCTTCGGCACATCGCTGAGTGGGGATGAGTACACCATTGCTTGCTTCGAAGGCAGCGTAACCGTGAGCAGGGATACAGTTAGCGTTCGCAGGGGGGAAGAGAAGGACGGCAACGTGACGACGCAGGTGGTTCTTGGTAGCGGAAGTGGAGTGAAGCCCGAGGTGAAGGCTTGGGCTGAGGGCATAGAGGCTGGGAAGGAGAATGCCCTGCAGAGTCCTGCGGCGGCATTGGCGGATTTGGAGTTGCTGGAGGCCATGCTGAAGAGTGGAGAGGCCGAGGGCGCGAAGGTTGTGTTGACAAGACAGGAGGCGTAGAACCTGCGTTTCTATGTGCTTATATGCCTGGGGAGGATGATTTTGACGAGCAGGTGTGAAGGCGACGTCCTATATGATTACATGCCCAAAAGGGGTTTATGAGAGAATAACGAGCTGGGGATGCAAGCATATCGCTTAAATCGCTTTACTGAAGGATTGGGTCGGAATGGATCATGGCGACGTGGTGCATTGCGTGTTGCTGCAGTAGCAGACCTTAACTATAACATTACTCTATAGTTATGACATTACTCCTTACAATCAGTTACTGCTCATCGTCGGTCAGTCTAGTCGCTTCGCTCCAATGACAGTAAGGCAGCCGTCTCGTCTCTATACCAGTAACAGTAGCAATGGAAATTCTTATGCATTCCATATAAAATCAGCACTTAATTGGAGCCTCTTTTTCTTGATTTATCTTTAACAGCACTCTAATACAGCCTCGGTGTTCGAACTATGTTGTGTAGCTATCTATTCATCCTATAGCCAATGGCGACTGTATCTTTATGCGCCTCACAGCGCATAAAGACCTATGTACTTTGTTACAATTTATTATATAAAAATACCTTTCGTTGCGGTAGCCTTGAGAGACAACGCAACATGCATAACAGCGCAGGACAACTTACTTATTCACCTGGGAATATTGCGGCCTGGCAGATCCAGCGATGTCTTTTCCTGGAACAAATGAATGTGCAACGGTTCATAGTTCACAGAATCATAAGGCTGCTTGCTAATAAATCTATATCTACGACCTATCTCCTTTCGAAGACACAGCCGTTCAGGAGCACCCGCCCAGCCTGCTGTCAAACTTGTCGTTCACAATAAACCGCATACAAACATCCCAGAGAACAACTACCCTACTATCCGAATCCCATCGAGCACTCACGATGTGCGAAATAGTCACCGGAACCTACGGCTGAAAACACAGCCAACCCAGACACTTAGAACGCTGCCGCATGCACGAGGGGATACCGGAAGAGCTGGCGTGGAAAGTAGCTACTGAACGTATGAGAAATGATACCAAATGCCCTACTTGTAGCAAGCCATGGTTGGAGAGGCGGGGAAAAGGGGGAGTCGGTGGGCGTTGTGTCGTGATGTGAGGGATTTGATTGCCCCGGGGACTTTGATGTGGATGGATGAGTTGACAGGAGAGGTATCACTGGCGATGGACGGCAGGACGGTCGAGGAATCGAGAAAATGCCAATTGATTTACCATAACCAAAAGGATTTATCCCCAAAACATTCCGTAGGTTTATCTACAGCAGTTCTGCTAAGCCACGCGCCTTAAAAATAAAATAAATGCAAGCCCCCGCTGTATTTCCAGCTGTTTTTGCGCCATATATGCTCCGTTATCCCGCTTTGTAAACACCTTACGCTAGAATCTGTAAATTGTTAGCAATCATGCCTGCTCTTATAGGAATAATCATAGACTCACCGAATTTCATACGACCCGGCCCGTGTCATATACCGCACCCACTTGACACTCGAGTAGTTGCTCTTCTCAAACACCTTCAGGTAGCGCACGAGCAGGCCCGAGCTCGTAAACATGAGCAGACTAAAGTTGAGGCTCAGCGGCGGCCGCGACCAGGCCTTCTGGTTTGTCATGCTAGTTAGAGTCGCCTCGGCGCTGAGCACGAACTCGTTTTGTCCCGTGAAGCGCGGTATCTTCCACACGATGACGTTCTCACTGGGCTCGTACTTGGCCTTGCCCTGGGTTGAGCGCTCGGTTATGCGCGCGGTGTTGAGGGGCGTGGGGATCTTGACGACGACGTTGGTGGCGAAGAGCTTGGAGCCGTAGTTGGCGCGGATCGCGATGCTGTATTCAACCTTGGTCTTGCCGATCTCGTTGACGATAGCATGCACCTTGAACGGCAGGTTGACATTCTCCGTCGCACGGTAGCGCATCAGCTCGAACTCGCCGTCGGGTGGGACGAAGGAGATGATTCGGTCTGTGTCAAACTTGCCCAGCTTGACACACTGGTGGAACTGGCAGTCCTCCAGCGTCACGCTGCCGGCGGCAGCCTTTGTTGCTTTGCTGCCGAGGCGGTTGCCAGATGGAAGGGACGATAGGCCGTCGCCGTCAAGGAGGAGCCGGTCATTAAGCCCGAATTTGCACTCAGGGGTGCCGGAGAGGTAGGCGCGCATAACGATCTGGCCGTTAACGTCGGCGCGGAGGACGGTGCCTGTCGCAGACATGAGAAGGTTGACGTCTTCGATTACGTCGACGAAAGCTTCGTTCTTGCGGTATTTGACGTCGGCTTTGCGCCAGGAGAGCGCGCCAGTGGCCTGCATCGTGATTTTGGCCGAGTCCTCCATCGTCCGCTCCGACTTCACTCCTTCGGTTGTAATGTACATCTTCAGCGTGTCGGTCTCTGTGTTCTGCGGATACCCAAAATCAATAACCTCTGCGCATGACTGTCAGTGCTGCTCCTGATTATGTTAAGCCTGGGAAGCAGCGTACCATCTAAGAGCTCGTACACCAGCACAAAGTTATTCTTAACGGCCTCTTCATCGAACTTCCCAAAATATCCCTTCCCAAGTGCTATAAACCGGTACAAAAACTCAAAAACCAGCGCCGCATTGGCATTGCTCTTCGTTATCGCCACCAGATATATATTCTCGTGCTTGACATGGCTGAAGGTAGTGCTTCCCAGCGTCAATATCGGTGACCGCACTTGCGCATTGGATATGACCTGGATTCGAAATACGTCGGCTAGTCGTGGCCGGCAGTCATTGCGGAAGGCGCGGAATATGAGATTCTCGCCTTTCTGATTAAATATCAGTATGCCAGAAAGCATATTGACGGAGAAGGGCGTTGGTAGATAGCGAGTGCGAAAGAAGTGATTAGACTGGAGATGTCCATCCAGGTTTGGCGGGGAGCTTCGTCTCGGTATCACGGAACCTGCCGCTACCCCAAGGGCAGTGGTATTGTGGGGAAAAGGGGCCGACGGGACGGACTGCTACATTTTCGATTCCGAGACACAAGCGACTAATCAAAAAGCTTGGGCACTTTAAGGCATGGCATTTTATTGAAATACATATCAAGGACAAATAGTAACATGCTTCCGCCACTTCTAACACATAGAAATCTGCCGCCAGCGCTAATCCAAGCAACGGACGAAGGTAATTGATAGGTGTACAGGAGATTTTATTGACCAAATAAAGTCGGACACATCTCGTCAAAGCCCTATTAATGGCTCTCTAAATCACAAGTCTAATCGTAGCAATACCTTAAACCAGGTCGCGTCTCACAAACTCCGCGTGCAGGGTCTTGCCCAACATCGCGGGCGATCTCTCAACGATGACGCCAGCAGCTTCTAACGCAGAGATCTTGGAGTCTGCGCCACCTCGTCCGCCGCTAACAATGGCACCTATTTACCGTTAATACATGTTAAAGTTTAAAGGTCCTGACTACATACCTGCGTGGCCCATTCTGCGTCCGGGTGGGGCGGAGATACCAGCGATGAAGCTGACGACGGGCTTGTTGGCGGTGTTGTACTCGCGCAGGAAATCCGCAGCCTCCTCCTCGGCAGATCCACCGATCTCACCAATCATGATGATACCATCAGTCTCCTCGTCCTCCAAGAACACTCTCAAGCAATCGATGAAGTTTGTGCCAGAGAATGGGTCGCCACCAATTCCAACAACCAACGACTGGCCAAGACCAGCCTGGGTGGTCTGGTTAACAGCCTCATAGGTAAGAGTTCCTGAGCGGGAGACAATCCCAATGCGGCCGCGCTTGTGGATAAATCCAGGCATGATGCCAATCTTGCATTGTCCAGGGGCAATGATACCGGGGCAGTTGGGGCCAACGAGGCGAGTCTTGGATTGAGTCTTCAGGATGTCGGTAATGCGGACCATGTCTAAAATATATGAGCATAGCACGGTGTAATTGAGTATGGTTAACTAACCATGCTGGGGAATTCCCTCGGTAATGCTACCTTCACGTCAGTATATACGAAACCAGTACGGATGATATGGCTTAAACATACCATACTACCAACGGGATCTCGGCGGCAATGGCCTCCTCGATACCAGCAGCGGCAACAGGTGGTCTAGGTTCAGTCAGTCTAGTGCCGCTTATACCTCCATTGTGCACCTTACGGAACAAAGATAGCAGACGCGGTTGCGCCCGCCTCCTTCACAGCCTGCTCAACGGTCGCAAAAACGGGTAGTCCAAGATGCGTTTGTCCAGCTTTCTTGGGGTTTGTTCCTCCGATGACGTTTGTGCCTGTTGAACGGGGTCAGATATTTTGGTCTCGTTTTTGTTTCGGGCCGAGACGGAAACGTACCGTACTCAATTGCCTGCTGGGCATGGAACCTATTGATAGGAACATCAGTATATGCTCATCCAAATGATACTCAATGGGTGAAATGGACTTACGTTCCCTGCTTGCCAGTGAATCCCTGATACAAAACACGGGTGTCCTTGTTGATCTTGAGGTTGTTTATGGTCGAGGCGTAGGGGGACGTGGTGTAAGCTTGCCTCCGAGTCGCCGCACGGAGCGCCGGCTTTGAACAACGTGTAAGGGCCTGCATCTTGTCGACGACAGTTGGGGATGGATGGATTGGGGAATGTGAGGTATAATTTTTGGGCTGCTCGACGAGGGTTCTAGGAGCTTTCCTGTGAGAGACATCGGAACGTGGTTTAGCGTGCTTTCGGAACAACCAATAACCGAAAATTCCGCTCCAACGCGGAAGTAACCATTCAGTGATTTGAGGCTCAAAATATTTCAAACCAACCCCACCACATCAATATACGACGAGCAAACCTTGAATAGGTTATTTAGCGTCAAGGTATATTATTCGCAGAGAATACCTAAAATCTGTTCCAGCAAAATCGTACACGACAAACTTCCTCGGACGGACCCAATTCGAGAGTTTCGACACCAAATATTTAGTTGGGAAGTTCTCAATCACTATCGCCACCATGGCGACCGAAACTACGACAATGCTCATGCCAGAGAAGCGGCGCCTCCCAAAAGACCCAAATCTTCCGCCAGAGAATGAACGGTATCTCAGAGCCTGCTCCGATGTGGCGAGCGCGCTTATTCAAGAGCACGAAGCACAGCAGGACCCCTCCAAGCCCAAAAAGGATATCAATCTGAACAGCCTACGAGCAAAAATGTCCAAGAAACATAGATTAAGCAATATCCCGCCTCTTACAGCAATCATCGCCGCTATTCCAGAGCACTATAAGAAATATATCCTGCCGAAGCTGATCGCAAAGCCGATTAGAACATCTTCTGGAATCGCAGTTGTGGCTGTGATGTGCAAACCCCACAGATGCCCTCATATTGCATATACAGGAAATATTTGTGTGTATTGTCCTGGCGGCCCAGATTCTGATTTCGAATACTCAACACAATCATACACTGGCTATGAGCCGACATCAATGCGGGCCATCCGAGCGCGATACGATCCATATGAACAAGCAAGAGGACGAGTGGACCAGATAAAGTCCTTGGGCCATAGCGTGGATAAGGTAGAGTATATCATTATGGGGGGAACATTTATGTCCTTGGCGGAAAGTTATCGAGAAAGCTTTATCTCGCAGTTACACAATGCTCTGAGTGGATATCAAGGCACAAACGTGGACGAAGCTGTCCAAGCCGGTGAGATGAGCAATATCAAATGTGTCGGTATCACAATTGAAACACGGCCGGATTACTGCTTGCAGCCCCACCTCACCGATATGCTGAGATATGGCTGCACGAGGTTAGAGATCGGGGTGCAATCGTTATACGAAGATGTTGCAAGAGATACCAATAGAGGTCACACTGTCGCCTCAGTAGCGGAGACTTTCTGCTTGGCTAAAGATGCTGGCTTTAAGGTTGTCAGTCATATGATGCCTGACCTTCCAAATGTTGGGATGGAGAGGGACTTGGACCAGTTCCGCGAATACTTTGAGAGCCCTGCATTCCGAACAGATGGCCTGAAAATCTATCCTACTCTCGTTATCCGAGGTACTGGTTTATATGAGCTATGGAGGACTGGGCGGTACAAGAACTACACACCAAATGCACTTATCGACATAGTGGCTCGTATTTTGGCATTAATTCCTCCATGGACACGAATTTACCGTGTTCAGAGAGATATTCCGATGCCCTTGGTAACTTCAGGGGTTGAGAATGGCAACCTACGGGAATTGGCGCTGAGCAGGATGAAAGACTTCGGAACCACCTGTCGCGATGTTCGCACACGCGAGGTTGGAATCAACGAAGTAAAGAATAAGATTCGACCTTCGCAGGTTGAGTTAGTCCGTCGCGACTACGCGGCAAATGGTGGCTGGGAGACATTCTTGGCCTATGAAGACCCGAAGCAAGACATTCTCATTGCCTTGCTCCGTCTTCGCAAGTGCTCCCCAACACACACGTTCAGGCCTGAATTGACTGGACAACAAACTAGCATGGTTCGCGAGCTCCATGTTTACGGCTCTGCAGTTCCAGTCCATGCCAGAGACCCAAGAAAGTTCCAGCATCAAGGCTATGGTACATTGTTGATGGAAGAGGCGGAGCGAATTGCTAGAGATGAGCATGGGAGTGCAAAGATCAGCGTCATTTCTGGTGTTGGGGTTAGATCTTACTATGCAAAGCTTGGATATCATTTGGATGGTGTATATATGTCGAAGGATATCAAGGGTCTGGAATGCGATGATAGCGATGATGACTTCTAAAGTGTGCATGCTCTGACGGTATGGATTTGGAGTTTATAGTTTATGGGCAATATTCGATATTCGATGGCGATCGAAGTATTGGAGGGGCGAGGAGTTCAGACATTCTTTACGTTCGCCCTGTGGGACTTGGGGCGAAGGGTAGGGCAGGATCTTAGCTTTGAATTATATCACTTGGTAAGGACTTCACTTTGGACAACTGGAAAAAGTTAAGTCTTATTTATCACCAAACAATTCGTGCCATCTTTGCAAACACTACCTTTGAAGTGCTTTCAAGGCCTTGGCCTGTGAAACATTGCTTCGTATGATTCCAACTGCATCTCCATGGCTATGATTTGATCGAGACAGTGCTGGGCTGAGCTGAAAGCAAGTTAAGATCTATTTGATAGTCGATTCCACAGGACGTGGAAGTTGACACTCACCACCAACATCACCATCAACAGTCAGTACCAGCTTAAACTACCCATTGAGACTACACTTCGCTCCTCACTTCCTTCTTCTTCTTTCTTAACCTCGGCCTGATATCCTACGCAGCATATACCGAAGTCTTCCAACAAACATATTTGGGTGACCTGAGCTTACATTTCACCTCCTACTACAGTACCTTCTATCTTTTCAGTCAACCGACTCGTTTCCTTTCTATATTTTACCCGCCAACTACATCTCAACCAACATCACCGTCGACAACTCTTTCGTTTCCTTCCGATCTCAAGCAATTATCTACACCTTCAGCATCGTACTATCAAACCTCGGCATCCATTTATTTGAACTCGGATTCAAGGCAAGTAAATCGTTCGCGGTAATCAGTTCACAACCTGTTTCATTTTATCCTCACATTGACCCTCACGTTGGTCCGCTCAACACAGAATTTCTTTTCGGGCTTCAGTCCCAGCAAACCTTCTCTGCTCCTTGTCTTTTGAAACCTGGTCATTCCCTTCTCTTCACATTCGAAAGTTTACTTTGACATCTCATATGTTCAAAGGTTGTTATGTTTCCATATCATACAAAGAGGCGCCTAACCCCTCAATTTGATTAACTGCTGGCCTCTTGGGGCCCACTTGAAAGAGAATTCAAGCAGCATGTCTTATTTCATTACTCGCAACGTTAACTGACGTTTCAACCCAGATGCCACCAGCAAAACGACCAAGAGGCGGAGGTCACGGGCAGGCTAAACGAATGAAGACCGGCCAGGCAAATGGCCCTGCCCCAAAATTTCAACTTCGGGAAGAAATCACACCGCCCTTAACACAACCAAATCGCTTCCCCTATTTTGCTGACGGCGACGTCCTCATCATACTGGATCCGAAAACCCCGCAATATCAATATCGCCTACATAGCGACAAACTGAGAAATGCTAGCCCCGTACTTTGCGAGCTATTGTCACAATGTGTTGATAAAGGCATTTCGAAGACGCTCCATGCGACAAATAAAACGAATATATCGTTCTACTTGTGGTTCAACCCGGAATTAGTAGTTGGCTGGGATCTGCAAAGAGAAGTACGTATAAAACAAGTTTTGTGATACCCCAGCGATGCGATGTCTACAACGTCTTTCTCTCTTTAATAATTGGACAGAATATCTAACAAATGATAGTCTCTCTTCCATAAAGTGACTCCGGATAACTCCAATGAGATTCTGACCACTCAGGGGCAAATGGTAGATAGAGGCTTGAGTGCTAGCTACGACGGTAGTACGGAAACTGCACCGACCTCACCTACTGATAGAGGGCTCGTTCCATCTCCAGAGTTGGCACCTTTCGCTGACACTAAAGGAGAGAATGCCCATTGTGGTATTTCTGGCAATGCCTCACTCGCCACCTTTGGGGTGCCAGAAACGCCATCCTCGATAGAAGATTCCGCATGGTCCCTAGCTCATAACAGCGATGCGGCCGTGTCCCCCAATTGGCTGCTTGAACAATACAGTGGAAATTGTGTCTTATCTCAACCTGATGATAATCAAGTTCAACAGAACAGCCAGTCGGATATGATACACTCCGACATAAAAACAGTACCAGAAGACATCACAACCACAGCCACCGCAAATTCCTGGTCGATCCAAGAAGAACTGTTGTTAGAGACTGGAACTCCAGAAACGCTCACCTCGGGATCCGAGTTTTCTACAGTCGAAATGAGACAATGCACCGTGGCTGAACAGATAAGCGGTGACCCCTCGGCCGCTGGCGAAGTGGTCCCAGAAGAATGGCCTTCCGAATCTATCATGAGTTCCCGAACTCCAGCACACGACAAAGAATTGGTCCGCAATCAAATCTCAGTCATGGAGCATTCCACAACAAGTAAGGGCGAAAAGGAAAAGTTGTGTACTTCTCCAGAAAGCAACATCGTACAGGCACTTAATTGCACACCGACACTCCAAGAATCCAACTCCGGAACAAGGACCAGTGACGGAGTCGACAACACTTCCTCGGTGAAAGTAAACACAGAACCTGCTTCGGTGAAAGAAGCTCAGGATGATGAGTGTCAAATTGTCTCATCCAGATCAAAGACTCCATCTCCCCTGGCGTCTCCTATTACACACATTGCTAAACGTCGGCAAGTGCAAGACCCTGCCATCATAGCTCTCGATTCAATGTTTCGTATCATTTACAACAAAGCCCCTATAGATTCGCAGTTGGATATGAAACTGGTTCTATCCCAGATCGAAAATCTGATCTCAGCAGCAGAATACTACGAGTTGCTCCCTGCAGTCAGAGCATCTATTGGCTATTCGCTAGCACAGCGTGGTCGCTTCCTCTTTCGGGAAATATTTTTTAGGCCTATTCAGTGGCTTAACGTCTCGGTGGAGCTTGAAAATAAAATTATTTTCCAGGAGGCAGTGGTACACCTCGTTGGAAAGTTTCCAGATGTGGACCACTTTCCACGACAGTTTTCCGGGACTTCTAAGGGTGTGAGAGACCTTGTCTACCGAAAGGTGGTCGATATGGATCGTGCGATTTCTAAAGTCAACGAGTCACTGATGACATCTGCCATTTATGAGTCAGAGATTAGAGTACAGCTAAATGGATTGAATAAATATTCATTTGATGTCAGCATTCTGGTACACTGTTGGCGGGAGTGGTTCATCAGACGGCTCATGGAGGCCAGATCTCCATCTGTTCGTCCCGAAGAACCCAACGTGCAATCCAAACTGGCCATGCTCTACAGGGATATTGCAGCAGGAGGTGACACTTATCTTCCGGAGGGCGAAGTGATGGACTCACTTCGTCCATTCCAGCTGCAAGGTGCGGACCAGACTGATGGGTTTCTTCAATGGGATACGGCGGCGGATGACCTCGCGCTGATCAAAGACTACGCGAGCCGAACAGTTCGAGAAATCTGCACCAATAGAAGCCAGCTAAACCATGCCGATGGCTACTTCAAATACCTCACTTGCACTGACGTTGGCGATTATGAGTTGCCATGGGTCAGTGCTCCGAGAAACTGATACACCTCATCGCCCTCTGAAAGATAATCTTCTCAGGTCGCGGAAAATCTCATCTTGCAAAACTATTATTCCCTCGATCGGTTTCTACTGAACGCCTTTGAGTCTTCGCATTCCAAAGTTCGTACTTTCTCAGTGGCTAGACATCAACTACCCATAAATAATTTTCATATTTTACTGAAGGCACGGCAACCAAATATATATATCCAATATTCGAACTTGGTACAGTCCATGTTCTCCATCTACTCGGCCGCCTATGGTTCCGCTATATTCAGGCCGACCCATTCTCTGGGACTGGATTCTTCGAGCCCATTTGAGAAGCACTGGGACGGCGTTAACCTTCAAAACAGCAAAGAATAGTCCAAGTCCTAAGAAGTGGTGATTCAAGCAGACAGCCTCGCCTTATTTCGTAACTTCCCAAGATATTAAATATAAATACTTTATCAGCCATGCTATATCCTCTAATTTGCTGTCGTGAGATTTTCTGCGTCTACTATAAACACAAATTCGCCCTGGATTAAATTTTACCCACTGACAACATTGCTGTTGGGCTCTTCCTTGTCCCCTCTGATAATTTCGCCCTTTTCAACCTACCCAAATACTGGCCCCTTTTCTACCCCTTCCTCCTCCAGACCAAACTGTATATCGAGAGTTTCGGGTACAGGATGCTGGGGGGAAATATGATGGCATTCTGAGTAGTGAGGCTGGCCTCCGACTGCTGCGTATGGTTGTTGGAGATACAGGAGACGGTTCTCCAGGGAGTGGTGACTGGAAGGAGCTTAAATTGCTAAGGAGCAGTATTCACATACTGTGCAAAATAGTATGACGTGGTGAGGTGGGATTAATGATGATCAAGCCAATCCCTTTTTTTTTGTCTGCAAAATATAAATTTGTTTATAAATTACCATTAAATTGTGAATGTTATCAGTGTATACCCCTTTTACGGCTTGGTCATTTATGATAATCAAAGTATTTAATTTCTTTATTATAGAAAATAATACATCTTTTATCACATTCTTAAAAAATAAAAAATACCTTGCAAATATAGATTAATGGTTGTATTAATAAAGATTTTATTATGAAAACCCACTTTTAACTTGAATCGTCTATTAGTTCTACTTGAAATATCACTGGGATATTTCTGAAGAGATTTACTATTGCAGTAATTAAAGATTTCTCATAGGCTCGAGTATCGTCGACGATTGTGGCGAACATGCCAAGACCTGACCCCGCCGATATCACGTGGGACACGTCATTATGGGTGCCACAAGTCCCAACGCCGTCGTTAAAGGAAATATTTATGATAAGGCCGCCAACAAGAAGAAGCCTTCTTCGGATATGACGTTTCAGGTTAGGTCTCATTCAAGATTCCCCTGATTGATTTTTTTTTGTAGAAAAGTAGGCATTAAAACTCAAAATAATTTATAACTATAAACTCCGAATTTACCTTGTGAATACTAGTGAAAGGCTACATCCACATTGTGCTTGAGAAATCTGACTTTTGACCGCTTATTAGCGCCAATCAAGTATCGACATAGCCCCCCCCACCAAGAATTTCTCTCCACCCCGCCATCGAAGCAGCAGCCTCCTCAGTTCGGGACAACAACAACACCACACTCCCTCAAACCACGAAAAGGACCTTTTCGTATATTCGCCAGAAAAGCTCCATCCAAATATGGTTTCTGCATCGAAGGCTGCGCGTGAGGCCAAGAGAGCCGCCGAGGGAAAGGCGCCTAAGAAGACAGCCGCATCCCGTGCCAAGGGAAAGGATTCCGAAAATGCGTCGGGGGCCTCCTCAGTAGCTGGGGACGAGACGCCGCCTCTCAGCTCGAAGAGACAAGATGAGATCAAGAGACTCGCTAACCAGATGGACAAGCATGGCTTGTCGGATCGTGTCACAACTGGTGTCCTGTCGTCGCTGAAGGCGTCTAGGGATGTCAAGATTACGTCCGTCTCGCTTGTTTTCCACGGCCGCGTCCTGATCCAGGATGCCACTCTGGAGCTGACATATGGCCGTCGTTATGGTCTTTTGGGCGAGAACGGCTGCGGAAAGTCGACATTCTTGAAGTCTCTCGATAAGCGCGAGTTCCCTATTCCAGGTGAGAAACCCATATTTTTAGATATTCTGTCGAATGACATGGACACAAAGGACTAATTTGGTGGGTTAGAATTTATCGATATCTATCTGCTTAACGAAGGTGCCCCCCCGAGCGACTTGGGAGCACTCGAGTGGGTCGTGACCGAGGCCGAAAATGAGTTGGAAAGACTTGACAAAGAGGCCGAAGAGATTTTAGAGAACGATGGTCCAGAGAGCCCTCTGCTGATGGACCTGTACGAGGTATGCAACGTTTCCCCTTCTTTACAACCTCTTTGCATAAATATATTCATGTCTTGCTGTGCCAAGCATGATTCACCAAACACGTCCTATGAACACAACATCTAAAATGTATGAGCTGTGACTAATTATTCTATAGCGTATGGAGTCGATGGACCCAAGCACATTCGAGGTCAGGGCAAGCATAATTCTTACCGGTCTCGGTTTCAACAAGGTCACTATTAAGAAGAAGACCAAGGATATGTCTGGTGGATGGAGAATGAGAGTTGCGCTGGCAAAGGCTCTGTTCGTGAAGCCGTCGCTGCTCCTTCTCGATGACCCGACGGCCCATTTGGATCTGGAAGCGTGTGTGTGGCTTGAAGATTATTTGGCCAAGTGGGATAGGTGAGGACCTGTAGTGCTGATCCTGATGGAAAGACGACTAACCAGAGACAGAACCCTCGTATTGGTTTCCCACTCCATGGATTTCCTGAACGGGTACGTATAATCGATCACTACCACAGCTCGACGAAGAAGTACTGACAGCTATGATACAGTGTCTGCACAAACATGATTGATATGCGCGATAAAGATCTCTTGTACTACGGTGGTAACTACGATTCTTACCACAAGACGAGGGCAGAGCAGGAAGTCAACCAGATGAAGGCGTACCACAAGCAACAGGTAAGCAAGCGACGACATTCTGACAATAACACTCGCTGACTCTGTTTTAGGATGAAATCAAGCACATTAAGGCATTCATTGCCAGTGCAGGAGTATGTTGCACCTATTAATCTCCACACAGCGGGACGTGACTGATAATCAAATAGACATACGCCAATCTTGTGCGACAGGCTAAGGCAAGTTCTTCTTTTTTTTTTGGCACCCCATCCTATGATTCCCATCACCCTGTTAAAAGTCATATGACATGATGTGCTAACTGGATTATAGTCGAGACAAAAGTAAGATATGAACGCTTTATTGAGATATTGACATATACCTAACAATATAATAGGATTTTGGACAAGATGGAGGCCGATGGCTTTATCCAACCGGTCCACGAGGACCGTGTCTTCACATTCCGCTTCGCTGATGTGGAGAAGCTTCCGCCGCCAGTGTTGTCTTTCGACGACGTTACCTTCTCATACTCCGGAAATGCCAAGGACAACCTTTACGAGCACCTGGATCTCGGTACCGATATGGATTCCAGAACCGCCCTTGTCGGACCTAACGGTGTTGGCAAGTCCACTCTCCTCAAGTTGATGACGGGTGCTCTTTCGCCAACTGGAGGACAAGTCTCCAGACACACTCACTTGAAGATGGGTGTCTACTCCCAGCACTCTTCGGAGCAGCTTGACCTTACCAAGTCCGCCCTGGACTTCGTCCGTGACAAGTATTCCACGATGAGCCAGGATTACCAGTACTGGAGACAGCAGCTTGGCAAGTACGGATTGGGCGGGGAGTCCCAGACGGCTCTCATGGGTACCCTATCCGAGGGACAGAAGAGTCGTATTGTATTCGCTCTGCTTGCTATTGACGGACCCAACATGTTGTTGCTCGATGAGCCTACCAACGGTCTAGATATCCCAACCATTGACTCGCTTGCCGATGCCATCAACGTAAGTCCCCATCACCATCACCATCACCATCACCCCAGCATCACACTATCTTGAATATCAGACTAACCGACCCTTGCTAGGCCTTCACCGGTGGATGTGTCGTCGTGTCCCACGACTTCCGACTTTTGGATAAGATTGCCAAGGAGATTCTGGTGTGCGAGAACAAGACCATCAACAGATGGCCGGGCACGATTGCCGACTACAAGAACCACCTGCGCAAGAAGATGAAGTCAGAGGGTACGCTATAAAAGGGGCCTCTTCATGAGAGAGGGCTGGTTTCTATAGGGGAACGGACACATGGAAAGGACGGACTGATGAACAGAATGGAACGGCAGGATGGAATGGATAGATATGCATATCGGCATGGGGTGAAAAAAGGACAGATTACTTTAGAATGCCGTGATCCGTGTCTACTAGAAAATGGCGCAGATGTTTTTTGGGGAAGATTTTGTTTTGCTCCTTCCTTTTTTCTTCTTCATGTGCAGTCTGTTCTCAACTTGGCTCTACTTGGCTCAACTTGGCTCAAGTTTTAGGGCTATTGCGGGTGACGTGAATTTGTTGGTTGTGTGTGTGTGTGTGTGCTCCTTCCGTCGCACCATACTCTACTAGATTACTGTAATTACTGTATGTACAGAGCACCGCATAGTATGGATGGTGGATGGGATGATCAAGCTTGATGTGGATGGTTTGGGTGTTTTGGGTGGTTTGGTTGGGTCGATTTATCCGCAACAGGTCTAGTCAATCCCTGACCAATCATGACTCCGTACGTACTTCTATAGTACAGTACTCTACAACATACAAAGTGTGGTATTATCTGGATCACCGTATATCACGTGCAATCTAACTATAACCAGCTAGAGCTAAGTCACGTTTAACGCGTTCCCCGAAAGGAGGTAGGGTGGATACTCGAGTACGGGGATGGGATGATGAAAGGGCGAAAGACAGCTCGATGTGTCTCGTCTCTCTCTCTTCCTGCGCCGAAAGCGAGCAAAAAAAGGCTTAGAAACAGCGGCGCGACAAGGCCCCAACAATCAATTCAATTCTAATCGGGAATATCTAATTAAATAACACCAATTAATTCTGAATTATCTCTGAATTATCTCTGAATTAAATCTAGGGAATTTACCTGCCTGAACTCACCCTGGCTATATATATATATATATATATATACACACCATAGTATTCGTACGGTATCGTTGTTCGTTGTCGTCGCGTCTTCAACCTTGCCCCCCAAAAAAGATGACGGGGTGGATGTTCAAATAGTGGTATGCACCTGGCGATGGCTCGCCTCAGGTCCACCACCACCCCCAAAATCACCACCACAACCAACCCACAGCCGGCTTCCCGTGGCTGATGCTCTCTGAACACACATGGAGCCTTCCCTTCCCTTCCCTCCCCCCAAATAATCTCTCCCCCCAATTCCATTCCATCACTTAAAACAACTTCATCTCCATCTCATCATCACCATCACCCATCATCAATACCTTCACTTTCCCCCAAAGTCATGTACCCACACCCCACCGCGAATATACCGGTAATCTGATTCCGCGTCTCTTTGTCGCCGCCTTGACACGCTTACTTTACTTTACTGTACGCTGTACGATACGATACGATACGATTCGATACTTGTACGGACCTTACTTGTACCAACAATACGCTGCCATCATTACATTACTGCATCAGCCGACAATTTCATCTCCCAAAACCTCCCCCCCAAAACTCTTTGTCTCTGATCCAATCTCAAATCTCGACCCGTCGCTTCTCCCCTCTCCCCCCCCAAAATACGCCATCGTCTCGCTCATGGAACCCATAGTATAGTCATATCCACCCTGTCCCCCCCAATCCTATGAGCCAGGGCTCAGATCTCTATATGGACTCCAACTTTCATAGCACCGTGATGCAGCGGCCTCAGGACGAAGAGGACGAGCGCCTGAGACGAGAGCGCTTGAATCACGTCGCGAACCAGAATTCTCCACTTCCACTCTACGCGGGTCAATCACCAACCCAAGCCACCTACAACGGGCCACCGTCCTACTCTCCAACAAAGAGTCTTCCGCGTCGATCCAGCTTCTCCAAACAATACCATCCACCGACACCGACACCATCACAGCTTCCTCCTCCCCCAGGATCAATACACCGTGCGCCGTCGGAAGCTTCCCCTTTGGTCTCAACTTCGACTCCTTACCAGAGCTCAGAGTACCACTCGGCACCACGCGATAAGCCTACCAGCAATTACTACGACCCGACTTCTGACTCGGGTGAATCCAGACCAGCAGATCCTACCCGACACAACGGCCAAAACCCAGCACCTCAGGTGAGTTCACTGACGCAAGGGGCCACAATCGGCATCAGCCATCTAACTCGTGCCTTTTTTTTTTAGCAGAACAATCGCGACTCCTATACTTGGTCCCAGACGTCCCAGACCGGCACCGAATCGAGAAACTATCGGAACGGCGCCTTCACTTCGCCAGTGAATGCGACCTTCCCAGGGCCTCAGTCGCCCGTCACATCACACTCACATCCTCCAAGCCGGCTTGGATCGACTGCCCAGTCACCAAGGGTGACAGCGGCCATGGAGACTCCGGCCGCGAGGCAGAATAACGGGGTTGCTGGTGTCTTACCTGCAGAGCCGACGATGGCTTCACCAAGCGTATGTTTCCCTGCTCATGGAGGCAATTGCGACGCGACAATACCAAGCAATGCAAGCGAGCATCTGAATTTAACTGACAACGTGCTACAGAAACCGACTCGAACTACAGATCCGATGTCCTTCTCGAGCATCCTTACCGAATCGGCCCCGGCTGCCCCTACTCCTACCGTGCCGTCCTCGCCACCTCCGGCAAAAGTTCCTAGAAAATCGTCTCGAGCTTCAATACCACCTCCTCCCCCAGCCGACGAGACTCCCATAAAAGAAGAGTCGCGTCGGGCGCCACTTCACGCTTCGACACCAGTCTCTTCATCTCGCGTCCCAGCAAAGCGACAGGCAAACGGAAGCCTCAAGGCTAAGAAATCCATGGCCGAACAAGAGGAGGAGATACAAGCTATATTGGCCGAAATAGATGCGAATGCCAGCGACCTGGAGACATCCGAATTCGAAGATGAAATGTGGCTATTCAAGGCTCGGGGTCTCAAACGCAGAGTTGAGCTCGACGAAGGGGAAGAAAGGCGACGGAAGATGCGCCGGAGAAAATACGTTGACGACATGACCACTAAACTCACAAAGCACGCAGAAACCGGCGAAAAGCGATATCGGGAAATACACGGTGAAGAAGCAATCTCGTCGGTACAGGAGAAGGAGATCCTGGCCGAAAAAGAGCGCAAGAAGGATATGCAACGGAAGCGTCGTCGGGAGAAGACCGTCGCAACGAACCTCGAGCAGAAGGAGGCGCTTTTGAAGAAAGCTCAGCAAACTGCCGATGATAATGAAAGAAAGAAGCTACTCAAGGAGGCCGAACGCGCGGAGAAGAAGGCTCAGCATACGAAGATTATACTTGCGCGAGGAGACAAGGGCCCAGAGATCCGAACCGTATCGCCAATTGAGCCAAACTTCTCGGGAGGCACCATGACTACATTTGCTGCCGAGCCAGAGGTTTCCACGGGAAAGGGCAAAGGCAAAGGCCGCGGTGGTGCTCGCTTGCGGAAGTCTAAAGAGCAAAAGCAGGCCGAGAAAGACTCTGCTGTCGCTGCCCAAGCCGCGATTGATGCTGGCGAGGAGCCTGCACCACCGCCACCGAGCGAACCAAAGATTCGACTCAAGCTGGGGCCAAAGTCCAAGGAAGAGCCCCGGGAAGAGTCGCCAGCAGTTATTGAGCCCTTTGTTTCGAAGACATACAATCAAATTTACGATCAGATATGGAAAGACATTGCAAAGAAGGACATCACCAAGGTTTCTAAGATCGTTACCGATTCGCAGAGCGTCAAGGCTTCGAACTTGAAGAAGACCGCCATTCTCGCCTCCAAGGAGGCCAAGAGATGGCAGATGCGTACCAACAAGGGCACCAAGGATCTCCAGGCCCGTGCCAAGCGCGTCATGCGAGAGATGATGTCTTTCTGGAAGCGCAACGAGCGTGAGGAGCGTGATCTCAGAAGACAAGCCGAGAAGCAAGAGATTGAAAATGCGAAGAAGGCCGAAGCCGACCGCGAAGCGAACCGTCAGAAGAGGAAGCTCAACTTCCTTATATCACAGACGGAGCTGTACTCTCATTTCATTGGCAAGAAGATCAAGACTGATGAGGTGGAGCGCTCGACTGATCATCCCGACGTTGCTGTTGTCAAGGACGCTCAGGGACACACTCACAAGGTCAATGTTCCTGAACAGGCCGGTGGCGTTGCCGGAAAAGTCACAAATTTCGAGGACCTTGACTTCGATGCTGAGGACGAGTCGGTGCTCACTGCTGCAGCAATGGCGAATGCCCAGAACGCAATCCAGGAGGCGCAGAACAAAGCTCGGGCGTTCAACAACCCAGAACCCGCTATGGATGAGGAGGGTGAATTGAACTTCCAGAACCCGGCAGGAATGGGTGACGTTGATATCGAGCAACCAAAGATGCTCCATGCTCAGCTGAAGGAGTATCAGCTGAAGGGCCTTAACTGGCTTGTCAACCTATACGAGCAAGGCATCAATGGTATTCTTGCCGATGAGATGGGTCTGGGTAAGACTATCCAGTCCATCTCTGTCATGGCGTATCTTGCCGAGAAGCACGGTATTTGGGGACCGTTCTTAGTTGTCGCTCCAGCCTCCACCCTCCACAACTGGCAGCAAGAGATTACGAAATTCGTGCCCAAGTTGAAGGTTCTTCCTTACTGGGGTACTGCTGCTGATCGCAAGGTTCTCCGCAAGTTCTGGGACAGGAAGCACATCACCTACACTGAAGATGCTCCTTTCCATGTTCTCATCACCTCGTACCAGCTAGTGGTGTCTGATGTTGCGTACTTCCAGAAGATGAGATGGCAGTACATGATTCTGGACGAAGCTCAAGCCATCAAGAGCTCGCAAAGTTCGAGATGGAAGAGTCTCCTGGGATTCCACTGCCGTAATCGTTTGCTGTTAACTGGTACTCCTATCCAGAACAACATGCAAGAGTTGTGGGCTTTGCTGCATTTCATCATGCCTAGTTTGTTCGACTCCCACGACGAGTTCAGCGAGTGGTTCTCCAAGGATATTGAGAGCCACGCGCAGAGCAATACGAAGCTCAACGAAGATCAGCTGAAGCGTCTGCATATGATTTTGAAGCCGTTTATGTTACGTCGTGTCAAGAAGCACGTGCAGAAGGAGCTCGGCGACAAGATTGAGTTGGATATTTTCTGTGATCTTACCTATCGCCAGAGGGCATATTACTCAAACCTCCGCAACCAGATCAGCATCATGGACCTGATCGAAAAGGCCACCATCGGAGATGAAGGTGATGCAGGTACTTTGATGAATTTGGTCATGCAATTCCGAAAGGTCTGCAATCATCCAGATCTCTTTGAGCGTGCAGAGACTACATCTCCGTTCTCGTTCGGCTTCTTCGCAGAAACTGGATCGTTTATGCGCGAAGGCCCACTCATCAATGTTGTATACTCTACAAGGAATCTGATCGAGTACGCATTGCCGAGATTAATTTGGCGCAACGGTGGCAGACTCGATATGCCGGGCATAGATAATGAGAAGGCCGGCTTCCGCCAGAAATGGATTGACCATGAGTTGAATATCTGGAAGCCTATCAACACCATTCAAAACAAGGCATTTTCATGGGCGCGCTTGGCAGGATGCTCAAGCAATGAGTTGAGCCTCGCGACCGACGATTTGTTTGTTCGCGCCGTTGATTTGGCAAAGAAGCGGAATAATCTTGGTCGAGCCAATGTCATCTATGATGAGAACGAGTACACCCCTGTCGAATCTATGCTGCGCATTGTGGATCGCAATGATAGGAAGCCCCTGGCCGAGGTTACTGAAGGCTACATCGGAAAGCTGTTAAATGTTTCAAAGGACGTATTTGCCAATTCTGGTATGTCGCGAATGGAACAATGTGGACGTCCTGCTGCATCGGCACCACCGATTCAAGTCAGCTGTTCGAGCAGGGGTGCTGTCATTGAGACGGAGAATACTCTCTTTAATATCCCAATGCGCAAGGCCTTGTACGGACCATCGAGCCGCGACGAGACGTCTCTTGTCGAGTCCAAGGTGCCATTGGAAGTGTTCCCGCAACCGATGATGTTACCCACGCCATCATCCGAGAAGCAGCGATTCACCAATATCCTCGTCCCATCGATGAGCCGCTTCGTCACCGACTCCGGAAAGCTTGCGAAGCTGGATAGTCTCCTGTTCAAGCTCAAGGAAGGCGGACATCGTGTTCTTCTTTACTTCCAAATGACGCGTATGATCGATCTCATGGAGGAGTATCTCACTTATCGCAACTACAAGTACCTTCGCCTGGATGGTTCTACCAAACTTGAAGACCGTCGCGACACAGTGCACGATTTCCAAACCCGTCCCGAGATCTTCATATTCCTCCTCTCGACGCGTGCTGGTGGTCTCGGTATCAACCTCACCAGCGCCGACACCGTTATCTTCTACGACTCCGATTGGAACCCTACCATCGACTCTCAGGCCATGGACCGCGCTCACAGACTGGGCCAGACCCGACAAGTTACCGTGTATCGCATGATTACACGCGGCACGATCGAAGAGCGAATCCGCAAGCGCGCGCTGCAGAAGGAGGAGGTCCAACGTGTCGTCATATCTGGTGGTGCTGGCGGTGGCGTCGACTTCAACACGAGGTCTCGCGAGAACAAGGCGAAGGATATCGCTATGTGGCTTGCAGACGATGACCAGGCGGCTGAGATCGAGCGGAAGGAGCGTGAGTTGGCAGCGATCGAGGGTGCGGAGGCTGGGAAGCCAAAGAAGAAGGCGGGGAGGAAGAAGAAGGTTGAGGAGAGGAGCCTGGAAGAGTTGTACCATGAGGGTAAGTCATGTTCCACATTGCCTTCACTTGCTCTGCAGGTTGATATGTTTGGATTTGTTACTAACGCAGCATTGCAGGCGAGGGACACTTTGATGATGGCAGCGCGAAGCCCTCTGGGACAGCAACACCAATTGAAGGCGGCCCAGCGGGGAAGAAAGCCAAGGTCGACAAGAAGAAAGGGGGCGGTAAGAAGGCCAAAACTGCAAAGCAGAGGTTGGCGATGGCGGACGGCGACGTCGATGCAGATATGATGGATGATATGGAGATGTAATCCAGTCGACGCCGCTCTGCTCGATCTGCCACGGCAGTGTAGTATGTACGATAATAGAAGGGCGAAGTGCGTTGGGTGCTTTGTCTTGGTAGACGCAGTCCACCTTTTTCTCTGGGCTGATGGGGCGGGCATGGCAGGGGATAAAAGTAAAGACGTTTTAATTTTATGTGCATGGGAGCATTTTTGCTGGCGTTTGCTGGTTGGG
>JPJV01001988.1:0-26511 GCA_000750745.1 Pseudogymnoascus sp. VKM F-4281 (FW-2241)
GGGGAGGTGGGGTAGGGGTCGGGGAGGGACTGGAATGCTTTGTCGGCGCGGAGGCCGTCGCCTTGTGAAATGTTAGCTTGGCGCTGTAATTGGGGGTCATTATATCATGAGTCGAGCACGTACCGACATAGAGGACCAGTCGCCGCGCGGGTGCTTCGACTTCCTTGGGGCGCTCGAGCTCGAACTGCCGCATGCCCGAGACAATGGGGCTGACGAAATAGATGTCGAAAATTGAGAGAATGTACACAAGGTGGAAGACCACGGCCGTGGCCAGAAAGCCAAATCGTGTGACTCTCGCCATTGTAGCGGCTGTTCTAGATATTCAACTTGGTGATTGAGTGTCCACTACGTCGCTGGCGTAGCTTCAAGAGCTGTTTGAGACTGTCGCGATACAGACTCTGTATACTAAATGAGCGGCGCGTCTAATATACAGACAGGACATCAATCTCTCGCAAAAGAAGATATCCAGATAAAGAGGGTGGTCGCGGCGTGGCTGCGAGGGGAGCAGTCTACGTGGAGCTAATCCATCAAGGTTGTGAAAGTTGTGTCCTGACCCAAAACAGTAATTTCGTAGTCTGGCAGGGATTAATTAATCGCCGGCGGTCCCCTGAGCCAGCACATGTCGATCATCACAGCCACTAAGGGTATTTATAGAAATTATCAGGAACATCATAACAATGATTACTGTAAACTCATAGGCATTATACAGATTCAAAACTTTATTCATGCTTGTTCCTTCGGATACTCCAACATATCACTGCTATCACTATCATAAACACATACTATACGGTATGATAAACAAAACAGCCACAATGACCCCATCCACCCCCAAACTCCTACCCAATAACCCCCCCACCACCCCTATCCCAAAACGCCAAGGTGTGCAAAATGCAATTACCCCCACAACCTTACATAGGCTTCTCAGTCAGCGCCTTGACAACACGTGCATAGAACTTGTCCACCTGTGGATGAGGGAACGTCAACTCCTCAGACATATAGTCTGGCAGAAACTCCTTCAGCTCCTTGTCCCTGCTCTCATCCATCTGGGGCACATAGTGGCACTGGGACTCGTCGTAGTCGGCGTTATTGTCATTCGGTACTCCAAACTTAAAGTGTAGCGCTAGATTGGTTAGTAACTGGCAACACGAAGTGAACGGTAGAGGCTACTTACTGCCATTGCGCCCTGTCTGGATGCAGTCGAATACATCCTCGTCCTCCTCGCGCTTGACGTTGCGGATTATGAGCCCGGTGAGGTCGCGGTACAGATCTTCTTTCAGCTGCGCTGATTGTGCCGCTGCAACGGCTTCAGCACCGCCCATCATACGGATCGCAGCCGCGCTTTTCTTTGCGCTTCCCGGCGCACGGGCGTTGCTCTCAGCTGACGCGGCGGCAGTCCTTGCTGCTGTGAGTTTCGCCGATAGGGACTTGTTCTCGTTCTGTGCATCGGATAGAGACTCGTTGGCTACTGTGAGTTTCCTCTGTAGCCTTGAAAGCTCCTCATCGTGCTCTTCGCTTCGGGACTTGTTCACACGGGCTAGTTTTCTTTGTAGATCCGATATCTCTTCGTCCTGTTCTTCTACCCTCCTCTTCAGCTCACGGGTTTCCTTTGCTTGCGCGCTCTGTGTAGCGGTTTCTAATTTGTGATCTGTGTTTGCCTGAGACAGCTTCTCCTGTAGATCAGATATCTTGTCCTCCTGCGCGTTCGCCCTTTTCCTCAAGGACCTCAGCTCTTTCATCTGGGTAGTTTGTGCAGCCAGCTCGGCCTTCAGCGTTGCAATAAGCCCGTCCGAAACTATTCTCGTTAGACATGTCCATCACGTAGTCTCGTGAAACTTACTCTTCCTAGACTCGTCGGTCTGCCGCTTGTGCTTCTCGAATGTGCGCTCTGCCTCTACAATCCCCACTTCGCGGAGATTGCGATACTTCAAATCCAGGCTCTCCAGCTGTTTCCTCAGCTCTGCCTCGTTCTTCGGCTTTGACGCTTCAGGAGCTTCGTCTTCCACCACATTACTAGCCTTGGTCCGCGCCAAAGCCGGCTGCCGTGTGCTCGTAGCTGTGCGAGCCATTTTCGCCTGCGGCACAACAGGCATCGGCGTCGGCATATCCACGTCCTCATCCTCCAGGTCCAGAGGTGAAACCTGCGTTTCCGGGATCTCCTCTTCCTCCTCCCGCTGCCGCTTTCTTGGGTTCGCCTTCTTCTTGGGCACGGGTTTCGGCGTTCCTTCTATCTCCTCGGCCTTGGCGGCTGCGGCCTTTGCTGCCTTGGTCATTTTAGCGGGTGCCTTCTTCGCTGGAGCCTTCGTAGCGCGTGCTGGTTTGACAGTCTCGTGTATAGTCATAGCCGATGCATCCAGTTCACTCATTTCCGCATCAATCGTCATCATGTCCTCTTGCCGCGCCATCTCGTCCTCCGAGTCGCTACCCGCAGGCGGCGCATTCGTCCTATCCTTCAACGCCGGCCTCTTAGCTTTCTTCGCTGGTGACTTTGGCGCCTTCACAACCTTCGAGACAGCACCCTTTGGGCGCCCCCGCGCTTTCTTCGCCGGTGCGGGGGCGGCGTTCTCGTTGCCTACCGCTGGAGACATGATCGTGCTCTGCTCGTCAAATTGCGCGTCGTCGGAGTCGGAGTCAATGAGTCCGGTCAAGCCGGGGCGCGATGATAGTCTTGGCATCAGTTATTCGTTTCCAGATTCTGCGGTTTGTGTATTATAGTGACCGTGCCAACCAATGCAGTTCGCTTGAGCCAGTTGTCGCGACAAATGTTCGATTTTCGACTATTTAAACTTAAGCCAGCCACCTAGGCAAATAAAGCAACGGTAATTGACGCGTCGATTTGTCGATTTTGGTGAGGTTGTCGGGTCGTTGACGAGTCTCGAATTGGTGGGATGGGTGAGAGCTCCAAAAGTAAACAAAAGACGCGCTAGTGTAATGTTTTAGCCTTAGACTTCCGGCATATTTTTTAGCCACATGTCAACCCAACTGTGGCGTAACATACGTACCGTACTTGGCCCTCGGCGTCTGGATATTTTGCGAACACACGACAACTTCCACTCTTCCTCTCACTCTCGAGAGATAATTCACTCTAAAGCATTGTCAAACATGGGTGACGGACCGGGCAGAAAGTATGGCTTTCTGCAAGATATCATATTGATTGTTTTCGCGGTACGCAATCCACCTACTGCCCCTCAGCCCGAGTTCCGCTTGCTGACGTTCCCCCCCAGAATGTCTCCGTCTACTACCTTGCGCGCCATGTCTTGTCGAGTCTCCCAGCGCAGACGGATCCGGAGAAGGAACAGCATGAGCAGGCACGGTTAAGAGCCGCTGCAAACTTACGGCGCCTCGACCGAGCCGAGGCTGATTCGGACGAAGATAGCGAAGGGGAGGCGGATGGCAAGAGGGGTCCGCCGCCGCCCCGGAAGGAGGACTTGGTTCTGAACCAGTACGAGAGTCAAATAGCCATGGAGGTTGTCGCGCCGGAGGATATTCCGGTGGGCTTTGATGGTAAGTTCACAGCACAACCGAGGTTGACCACAGCTGACAGGATACAGATATTGGTGGACTGGACGATATCATCGAGGAGCTTAAGGAATCCGTCATCTATCCGCTCACGATGCCACACTTATATTCACGCACATCTTCACTACTCTCAGCTCCCTCGGGAGTATTATTATATGGCCCTCCGGGTTGCGGCAAGACCATGCTCGCAAAGGCATTAGCACACGAGAGCGGCGCTTGCTTTATCAACCTACACATCTCTACTTTAACCGAAAAATGGTACGGCGACTCGAACAAGCTCGTCAGCGCCGTCTTCTCCCTGGCACGTAAATTGCAGCCGAGTATTGTCTTCATTGACGAGATCGATGCCGTTCTGGGACAGCGTCGAAGTGGTGAGCACGAGGCAAGTGGAATGGTCAAGGCCGAGTAAGTCACCCATCCTGCGTTCTAAATATGCGACTAACAAGTTCAGATTCATGACTCTCTGGGACGGCCTCACCTCCTCCAACACCGAAGGTATTCCCGCACGCATCATGGTTCTTGGCGCCACCAATCGCATGCAAGACATTGACGAGGCGATCCTGCGTCGCATGCCCAAGAAATTCGCCGTATCACTCCCCAACAGCAGCCAGCGCCGCCGCATCCTCAACCTGATTCTTAAAGATACCAAGATCGACACTGCAAACTTCAACGTGGACTACCTATCCCGCGTCATGGCGGGTCTGTCGGGGAGCGACATCAAGGAGGCGTGTCGTGACGCAGCCATGGCGCCAGTGCGTGAGTATATTCGCGAGCAGCGCGCGAAGGGTGTAGCGATGGAAGGAGTCACACATGAGGGTGTTCGTGGGGTGCGGACAGAGGACTTCTTCGGGAGAAAAGGGGGTGGGCAGATCTTGACGGATAACCATGAGAGACAGCAACGGCAGGCGGGGAAACAGACTTCAAAGGTCAGGGAGGTGGCGTCGAGCGATGAGTATGAGGATGTGAATGATAGTCCGATCGCAGAGTCTATGGATTAAAGGGGCAAAGGGGGAGATGGCGCAGGCGTTTGGTAGAGGGTGACTGGTCGGTGGCTGGTCAGTGGTCCCAGCTACTTACTACTGGAACAGTGTATAGTGTACAGGATTGTGTATAGTAGAGCAAGTTTGCAGTGTCTCTAGATGAGGGACGGCATATAGCATGCATTAGTTGGAAACTTATCATTACTCACAGATGCAGTGCAATGAATAATATTTCAAGCTTAGCAATATCCTCATAAGGCCTTACATAACCTGTTACATACACCTGTTACAGCTGTTATCTCTTGACCGGCTAAATGCAAAACCACGTGGTTTGATGGCTAAGCGTGTGCAGTTTGATTACTACTCTACAGATACGAGTTAGCACTAAAACTACCCCATTTCCGTAAACGGCGCTAATAGTGGGGTCAACGTCACCAATGCGGTGTCAGGCGAAGAGGGGTTCTCGTCCATAGCTCCTCCGAACCTCGCCCTCTGTAGAATCTTTTTTATACATTTCTTCTCTGCAGAAACCTCTTCTTCGGATATCATTCTATAGTTTACCGTGGGACGATAAGCTATATTTATTCTTTGGGATACGATCGAGTAAGCTGAGTGTGAATTGGGCCATCTTGGTGCGTTGAGTCTGTATCCGTTGGGCTTTGTGAGACGTTTCTAACCGCCCGTTCCGTCTCAGATTACTGCGAACCTCGCCAGATAAATCAGCATCAACAGACCTCAATTAAACATATGCAACATCTCCCGCGTATCTATCACCCTGTAACCTAACTCTACGAATTTTTCCACAAGACCAATCCACCCCACCACCGCCAAAATGGTCAAAGCTGCCGACTCGCCCGCGTGGAAGGCGCTCGAAGAGCACCACTCCAGCGTTGGCAAGGCCTTCGTCCTGAAGAAGGAGTTCGAGAGCGACCCAAAGCGTTTTGAGAAGTTCTCCTTCGCCTTCGACAACGCCGCCGACAAGTCGCAGATCCTCTTTGACTTCTCCAAGAACTTCCTCAATGACGAGACCCTCAAGCTGCTTGTTGACGTCGCCAAGGCTGCTGGTGTCGAGAAGCTCCGTGATGAGATGTTCAAGGGCGAGAAGATCAACTTCACTGAGGGTCGCGCCGTCTACCACGCTGCGCTGCGCAATGTCGCCAATGATGTCATGGAGGTCGATGGCGTGAATGTCGCGCCAGAGGTGAGCAAGGTCTTGGACCACATGAAGGAGTTCAGCGAGCAGGTTCGCAGCGGCGAGTGGAAGGGCTTCACTGGTAAGAAGCTGACTACCATTATCAACATCGGCATTGGTGGTTCTGATCTGTAAGTCTCTCTGGTGCGTGAGTTGACCGTCTGGATGTTAACTGGGATAGTGGTCCTGTCATGGTTACCGAGGCGCTGAAGTTCTATGGCGATCGCGACATGACGCTCCACTTTGTTTCCAACATTGATGGAACGCATATCGCTGAGGCTATAAGGGATTCAGACCCGGAGACGACTCTTTTCCTCGTCGCTTCCAAGACCTTCACCACTGCTGAGACTACTACGAATGCCAACACCGCAAAGAACTGGTTCTTATCCAAGGGTGGAAACCAAGATGCCATTGCAAAGCACTTTGTTGCCTTGTCCACCAACGAGGAGGAGGTCACCAAGTTCGGTATTGACGCCAAGAACATGTTTGGCTTCGAGAGCTGGGTTGGTGGACGCTACAGCGTGTGGAGCGCCATCGGCCTGAGCGTGGCCCTTTACATTGGCTTCGACAACTTCCACGCCTTCCTTGCCGGTGCCCAGGCCATGGACAAGCACTTCCGCGAGGCGCCGATCGAGGAGAACATCCCCATGATCGGAGGTCTCCTCAGCGTCTACTACAGCGATTTCTACGGCGCTCAAACCCACCTGGTCTCTCCGTAAGTGATTTAGCTTCTGTACGACGACGTGACACTAACATCCCCAGCTTTGACCAATACCTCCACCGCTTCCCAGCCTACCTTCAGCAGCTCTCCATGGAGTCCAACGGTAAATCCGTCGACCGCGACGGCAAAATGGTGTCCTACACCACCGGCCCCGTCCTCTTCGGCGAGCCCGCCACCAACGCCCAACACTCCTTCTACCAGCTTCTCCACCAGGGCACCAAGCTCATCCCCACCGACTTCATCATCGCTGCTGAATCCCACAACCCCGTCGAGAACAACAAGCACCAGCTCATGCTGGCCTCCAACTTCTTCGCCCAGGCCGAGGCCCTCATGGTCGGCAAGACCGCTGACCAGCTCAAGGCCGAGGGCACCCCAGAGGCGCTCATCCCACACAAGACCTTCCTCGGGAACAGACCCACGACCTCGATTGTGGCACAGAAGATCACGCCAGCGACACTGGGCGCGCTGATTGTCTACTACGAGCATGTCACGTTCACTGAGGGCGCAGTGTGGAATATCAACTCATTTGACCAGTGGGGTGTTGAGTTGGGGAAGTCGCTGGCCAAGGCTATTCTGAGCGAGTTGGAGGAGAACAAGGACGGAAAGCATGATAGCAGTACTGCTGGCTTGATTGCCGCGTTCAAGGCCAAGGCGGCGAAGGGATCAAAGATCTGAGGGGTGCCTGAATGAATACTGGCTGTGGAGATAAGAAGATATGCTGTGTTGCTGGATGATGATTTATGGGGGACGGGGGGTGATGGATTTCAAATCATGTTACTTAGTGGTTTTATGAGCTATGTGTTGCTGCTATTAGCTAGATTGACTTGCGAGGTTTTGAGGCATAAATGATAAGCAGAGCTTGTATTTACTTTGGAGATGAGTGAGCGGCATCCTATTCCCTTCACGCCCCATGAGGATGAGGGTACTCTACCTCTTGTAATTAATCGCTCGTCCAAATAACGTGATACACACCACGTGATCTCAATCACGCCATCGCGGGGCTTACTAATCTACCCCAAGCACTTAATTAGCTTTGATTGGCATTTTGATTGGCATTTTGTACCCCTCCCCGCATTTTCATAGGTGCACGAATGCCGAGTTCGGGATGGCGTATGAACCATCCGAACCCTCCCAGACCACCACTTATAACGAACTTCTCCTGCAAGGACTCATACTTCCGACAACACCACATATATCTGCTAGAAGCCCTCGTTTCTCCCCAATCTCACCAGCTTCAACAGCGCCGTGTCATCGTCGCTGATCAGCTCTGCCATTAGAGCTCATAGCGACGAGACCAATTGGCTCTCCCCTCCCTTACAATATCCCGCCTCTCAACTCACTGACTCAGCACACGACAAACATGTCTACACCGCCAGGCCCTCCCGGAAAGACAAGCTCCCTCAGCAAGATAGCTCCTCACATCGACCTTGACGGTCACGATCTCCCTCCCTCCCCTGCACCCTCCAGCCCGCGCAATGGCCGCAAATACGCCCTCTCCACCGAACTGGTCTACACCGACAGCAAGGACCAATATGGCGCCTCAAGCATGCCCATCTACCAGTCTGCAACCTTCAAGCAGTCCTCAGCCGGCGGCGGCAGCGAATACGACTACACACGCTCAGGGAACCCCACGCGCACACACCTCGAACGCCACCTGGCGAAGGTCATGAACGCCTCGCGCGCGCTGGTTGTTGGCTCGGGTATGGGCGCCCTGGACGTCATCACGCGGGTGCTGAAGCCCGGAGACGAAGTCGTCAGCGGAGATGATATCTACGGTGGCACAAACCGTCTGTTGAAGTACCTGTCGACTTACAGCGGCATAATTGTGCACCATGTCGACACAACACAGCCGGAGAGCGTGCGTGCGGTGCTGTCGCCGAAGACGGCCATGGTGCTGCTTGAGTCGCCAACCAACCCTCTGATTAAGATCGTGGATATTCCTACCATCGCCAAGTTGGCGCACGAGGCCTCGCCCACTGCGCTGGTGGTGGTAGATAACACCATGATGTCGCCTATGCTATGCAACCCTCTCGACCTTGGCGCGGATCTCGTCTACGAATCGGGAACAAAATACCTCTCAGGACACCACGACATCATGGCTGGAGTCCTCGCCTTCAACGACGCCGCCCTTGGCGATAAAATGTTCTTCACCATCAACGCCACAGGCTGCGGCTTGTCGCCCAACGACGCCTTCCTCCTTATGCGCGGTCTCAAGACGCTCGCGATCCGCATGGACCGACAGCAAGCGAACGCACAGCGCATCGCTGAGTTCCTCGAGTCTCACGGCTTCCGCGTGCGCTTCCCGGGACTCAAGTCGCACCCACAGTACGCGCTGCACTGGAGCATGGCGCGCGGTGCTGGGGCGGTGCTAAGTTTCGAGACGGGGGACATCGGGGTGTCGGAGCGGATTGTGGAGGCGGCGAGGTTGTGGGGCATCAGTGTCAGCTTTGGGTGCGTGAATAGTCTGATTAGCATGCCGTGCCGCATGAGCCATGCGAGTATCGATGCGAAGACGAGGGAGGAGAGGAACATGCCAGAGGATGTTATTAGGTTGTGCGTAGGCATTGAGGATGCGGATGATCTGATTGATGATCTTACGCGGGCGGTATGTTTTTCCCTTTCCCATTCCTCCAACTACCAATACTAACGCACCGCAGCTCGTCCAAGCAGGCGCAGTGACAGTGACCCTCGACGGCTTCTACGCCAAGGGCTCCGCATCAGATAACGGATCCGTCAACGGGACCACGGCGTGATGACAATAATGAGCATGAATTATTCCCGGAGATCAACCTATACCTAAATATATATCTTCCACGGCAGCGGCGTTTCAGGATTTGGGAAAAAATGGCACGGGGGAGGCATTTTATGTAGCAATGTACAGAATATGAATCTCAAGATTCGAAGCTATTATTTGATTTGTCTCGCGCTTTCCCATTCGTGGATGTCACTCGTGCATACGATGGGCTTAAATATCCCTGCGGAGCATGGAGTGATTCTCGCTATTAACGTCTCCTCAATCGGTAGCTGGCGTTCCTGTAACATGGTGATGCTACGCTGCCCCAGATGCCCATACTCTCCAGATACCATATTGATTACGTAAGCATGTTAATGTTAAAAGTCGACATGTGCTCCAGCACTTATGCTATGTGCTACAGAACGACGGTCTGTTATTAATATGTATTGGAAGTTGTGCCCAGCTCAATGTAGTATATTGAAGGTAGGTTTTTTATTTAGGATACCCAGGTCGTAAATTTTAAATGGTTTAGGATTCCGACAAGTACTCTAATCAGTTCGGTAAATAATTTCCACTATTTGCTATCTTCAACATCAATTCTCAGTCCAATCATCACAACTGCCTCAACTACACTTTACATTAATCTAAGAGGAATGCCCATGAAATCCAAATTTCTGAAATGTTTGATCTACCAACACTAGTCTTTATTCCCGGCTCCTGGCATAAAGCTACTTGCTACGACAAGATCATTAAACCGCTGCAAGAGCAGCATAAATTGAAATGTATCGCAGTCACGCTCCCTTCGACGACTGGGAACCCAGAGGCGACCTTCAAGAACGATATTGATGCTGCTCAGACCGCTATATCTGGTGAAACAACCCAAGGGCGCAACGTGGTAGTTATTGCACACTCCTACGGCGGCATGGTCGGCAACAGCGCCATCAAGGGCTTTACGAAGCCACGAGACACCGTCGCCACCAGCTCTACCTCACCATCAACCTCGGACCAATCCCAACCTCCAAACAATGGGTTCGTAATCGGACTCATTCTCATAGCCTCCGGCTTCACATTCACAGGACTCGCCTTCATGGATCCGTTCTTCGGCCATCCGCCACCCTCGTGGCGCGTGAACAAGACGACCGGATACGCCGAGCTCGTCGCTCCCCCGCGCGAGCTCTTCTACCACGACGTCCCCGAAGAGGAGGCAGATTACGCCGTCTCCCAACTAACCACCCAGAGCCTCAAGTCCCTATTCGAGGGGGGTGAGCACTCCTATGCCGGGTGGATGGATGTGCCAGTGTGGTATATTGGCACGGTTGAGGATCGCGGGTTGCCCGTGGTGGCGCAACGGTTGAATGTTGGTATGGCGAGGGAGATGGGTGGGAATGTGGAGCATAGGGAGTTGCAGACGAGCCATTCCCCGTTTTTGAGTCAGCCGGAGGAGACGGTGGGGATTGTGGTAGAGGCTGTTGAGGCGTTTAGCGGGAAGCCGGTGGAGAAGGAGTTGAGGGTGAGGAGAGGGGGGAATGAGATGGTCCCGGCTGTCAGGTTCTGGCAGCCTCTTACGTGGTATAGGTTTGGGTTGCCACTTTTGTTTGGTCATTTAATAGGGAGGGGTGTTCTCATCTTTCGCTGGACGAGGAGGTTGTTGTGGACATCTCGGTCCTAGTGTATTATGTATTTTATCTCCACTCACTCAATAGTGACAGGCTAGAGCTGTAAGATATTGTTTAAGTATTGTATTTATAAGACAGCTTATTTTTTATTTGGATTTATTAGACATGATATACTGAGACACAGACTTTTTGGAGTTTATGTAGCCACACACCGCTTTATTTTCTAGAAATGCCATTTCACTGCCACGCACATAGTCCCTCACACAATATCCATTGCTACCTCGGCCCACAAGTTTTGCCATCTGTCACGTCAAGATGGCTGATTCAGTTGAAATTATGGATTATTTTGTGAAATTATAACTGTGGATGGTGGATAATTCCAACTACATCATTTGCTTAAAAACAATATACCTCCCAAGAGTTATGTACTTCCCATTCAGGCGCCGAGCCCACCAACCCCCGAACCCAAATATTTAGGCCTTCTTTGAACCATCTGCTCTCTTTTTTTCTGCCCACTCCGCCGCAACATCATCCCACAGCTTCTTCTCATTCTCCCTGAGATCACCCGGGAAGAATGATCCTATCATACTCTGTCCCAGCTTTTCATATTTCCTCTCAACTGCCAGCAGTGTGTTCATAACTTTGACGTCTCCTACAACGTCGAGGTATTCGATTGGTACCCCGAGCGCTTTAGGCTGTCGTTTCCACCCTGCAACAAACATATTCTGTAGAATACCGACTCCTCCAACCGCAATCAAATACCATGCTGAGTCGGTGATTGCCGAGCTCGTTATCAGTAATACAACCCAGAGGAGTCCCAAGAATATGGTTGCTAGTTGCGCAAAGAGCGTAATTGAAGGCGCATCTAGATTGTCGAATCCGGTTGCCAAATCCTCCAGGTCCAACCCACGTCCGTTGCTAATGATCGCAATGGCATGCTGCGCGCCGTTTCCCCGGGTTAGGATGAAGTTTTTCTTGCTTCGTTTATTGAGACGTCTGCATGCCCACTTCTCGACGCCCCACTGAGACAGCGAGCCCATACCGTAACATAAAATTGTTGCACCGCCCGTGATGAGTAGAACACTCCAATCTCCCCAAACACCACACGGGATAGCTGCTATACCTAGCTGGAGCACAGTTGTTATCACGCCCGACCAGTGCAGAATATCGTGTCCAGGCTTGCCCGCCTCAATCGTCTGACTTGGTTCCCAGAAGCTGACTACCAAGCCAGCTTGCCTCGGCCGAGGGAGGCCTGCGCCTGACCCGGGTTCATCCTTTTCCGCCAACTCCTGATCAAATTTCCATCTGGCATCAATGAGAGACTGAGTGATATTGTGCACAGCCGAGCCCATCCATGCCTCATAGTCACGCACGATACGGCCAATAACAAAAGAGTTGTTGCCTCGGACGTATCCGTTCTTGCCATTGATGACTTCACATGGACAGTCTGCGCCGGGCATGAGTTTATTCTCACCGACAGCGCTACAAATAGCCGACGTGGCATAGGAGACCCAGCCTAGAGACTTGTCAGCAGAGGAAGCAAAGGCCAGTCACCTGTGATGGAAGACAGAGGTAATGGTATCCTTTTGTTTGTTTACATACCGAAAGAGAATGCAACGGGTGTCACGGGACCACCCGCGAGTTGCGCAAGAGCCCTGGCAATCACGTCTCCTCCAAGGAGAAGAAGGATAGTGAAGGCATAGTTTGAAGGGTTTGCCCATTCGCTGGCAAAACTTTCAGTGGGTGCGCTGGGATCGAACTCCCGTCTTGGAAATATTTGGAAGACTGGTGCTGGAGGCATGGTTGGATCTGCTGTGAAAAGATCACAAGCGCAGGATCATGACAATTACAACGACAATGACAATGACAATGACGGTGAGAAATCAAATCTGCTGGCAATGGTGACCACAGTGTTGCAGACATGGATAGTAAAAGGATGTAGAGCTGTTTGAAGCACCAGGTAATTGAAAAATAATATAGAGAGAGAGAGAGAGAGTACTGGAGTAGTCCGTCAGGATCACGACTGGTTTTGGCTACTAGCGTACTTTGTCCATACGTGTACGAAGACCGTTGTACTAGTATCAACATACGGAGTAGTAAGTAATCGAGGGGGTATTGTTATTCCGATCCGCTAAAGGGAATAATTAAGGGACCGGGAACCGGCTTCACCCCTGACACTTGACACGTTCCGACCCTCTTACCGCATACCAGCCAATCATTGTTAAGGTTGGCACTGAGGCTGAGCTCAGCCCGATTCCTAACTGGCATAAAATCTCCACTAACGGATCCTTCGCGGGTAATACTATAGTAAGTAAGGTAGCAGTACAGACAGCAGGGCTGTAAGCTGAAATATAGATAGCCACGTGAATTTTGGTTTTGCCGTTTTTTTACGTGATTGAACTCTCACTTGCTGTATATATTTGAGGTTAGGAGTTGCGGGGTAATTTCCAAGAGCTGACGCCCCCCCCTCCACGCCGCACCACTTTCCTATAACACTGGCGAGTTTCCACAGTAAAAATAATACCTTTTAAGAGACACATCTGTCTGGCAGGCAGATCCTACCTACTGCAACTCGGACAATCTCAGCATCACCATCGGTTAAAGTGAGCTTTGCGGGAAGAGCCTGTCTAGCTTGTACCATGGATCATTTGCCGATAATTACCTCCACGCAGAAGCAGTGGCCTGACTTTCCAGCACTGACTTTGGAGGATTACGATGCCGCTCAGTTGCCTCGTATTGTGGAGCCAGAGGATAATACAAGGTATCGTCTTTCACAGAAAGATTTCGATGATTTTCCGTTCTTCTGGCTAGAGGATGCACGCCTACATATGGGCTACGGTAATTATTTGGACTGGAAGGACCACATTATCGACTCTAGTAAGCAGATATTATATCAACCCTAAAATTCTTACGGCTAATGGCTATTTTATGCGATACACTGTCGCCCTTAGCGGAGAAACTAAAGCTGAAGCTTAAATTCGGGTCTCGCAAGCAAGAACAGTGTAGATCCATCGACGAGAGTCGACTTTGGTCTACAGTGAAGGAGGTTTACGATTTTTCAAACTATCCAGACTTGGAAGCTGCAGTATTTGTCCAGAACAAGTACTACTTCGGAGCCATCAATGAGTTGTTGGCTTTTGATCAGCCAATACCGACTTCGGAGTTCGTATTAGAGCGAAGCGATGGAGATTGGGTGCTATGCACGACAAAGCTGGATGACTATATAACGAGATGGGCAAGTCATTTGAACAGTCTTTCAGAGGGCGAGCGGTCTCAGAGCCTTGATAGAGCAGCGTCGTTCCTTGAACATATGCTGAAAAAGCGCTGGCACAAGGACAGACATCATCTCCTTCGCGTTTCCGCATCAGTGCACATTCTGGCACGTACAATACAAGCAGCCATTATGTGGTATTGGGAAATCCCCCCGGCTGCTACTTTACGCTTATCCGAGCAGAGTAAGTGTTTGGAAATTGCCGGCTGGTGCAAGTCGGCTGCACCGAAATCATGGCAATATTTTAACATATTGAACGCATACTTTGCCTCTGGGATAGATTCACACTTGGGTAGACACCACAATCACTCAAAATGCTCGGGAAAAATATGTGAAGCGTTTGACATTGCAGACGAAAGCACCTATCAGACAAAACATACAGCCGAATGCGATGGTACCTGCGGTGACGTCGAAATAGACTCACAGAGCTTACACGATTTGATCATGCAAGGAAAAATCCCCCTTGTTTCTCTATCAATGGGGGATGATGGCAAGCTAAATACTGAGGTGACACATACTGGCGATGTTCCCCATTATATAGCAATCTCGCACGTATGGTCTGATGGGCTGGGTAACCCAAGTGCAAACGCCTTACCATACTGCGAACTCGTAAGAATATTTCGCATGCTTGAGGAATGGCCTACCAAACATGCAAAGCCCGATTGGATGCGCAGCTTTCTCAATCCAATGGACTTGGTCCGAAGCCGAATGGTATCCGACGGGTTTGGCCCTCTCATACCACAGCAAGTGGAGGAGATGCGGGAAGGTATCGAGTCTTTGGCTGAAGAAAATATAAACAACTGGCTCGACAATCTGAAAACTAGTGGTCAATATCAAAAGGTCAACCTGTGGATGGATACAATATGCATACCGCTCATTCCCGAGTCTCGCAAGATTGCCATAACTCAAATTAATGACGTCTATTCCGGCTCGTTCTATACTGTCGCCTTAGACGCTGCATTGGAGAGCTTACCAGACACCGCATCGAATGAGGAGATTTTTGTACGCTTAGGGTTGTCGGCATGGCAAGGCCGATGCTGGACATTTCTCGAACGCGAAAGAAGCACCTATCACCTACTGCTCAAGGTAGGAAATCGTCTGGTAGACATAGTCGAAACATTCAAATCCGACGAGCTTGAAGGGTATCAGCAAGCACGTGCATTTGATATAGCAGAACTTCGTTGTATTGACAACTGGTCCAAGTTGAACCGCATTTCTAAATCAAAAGGGTTTCAGGGCTTAGATCCCAGGAATCTGTTCGCCGAGGAAGTTAAAACGGACAAGCTTCTCGACCTGCATAGAGATTTCATGAAAATTGCCTACAGCAAACTAATGGCGGAATCAAGATCTAGATGGAGAGACGAATCATATGGGCAATATGGGAATTCCTTCTCTCTACTCAAATGTATCAAAGGCGAGATTGCACGCAAGTTTTACAAAACGTATATGAGTTTTGTACACGAAGAAATGACCATGATTAACTCATGGAACGATTTGGCCGCCCGATCAACAACCCGAACTTCTGACAGGATCATTGTGTTCGTCTCCGGTTTGGATATTGCAAGCAATACTGGTGCTTTACGCGAGATACTGCAGCTAAAAAACGAAGATCGAATGGAGGCCTGGATTCGGAAGCAGAGTGTTATTCCAGCTGACTTCCTCTTTATGAATTCACCACGTCTGCTAACCCCAGGGTTGCGGTGGGCACCGAACGATGTGTATCCAAAAGAAATTAAGAGTGAAGTAACGCCGCGGTCGTTGGACGAGCTAGAATTGCGAATTACACGAACGGGGATTCTGCTGACACTTGATATGGACCTGTCGCTAGAGGTTACTGAACATATGCCTGATATCGAAGACAAGGACTCCCCAATAAACTTGATGCACATTACAGACGGAAAGATAAAGTACTCTATCAAGCGTCAGCTAGCTTTGGGCCAACCGCCGAAGCCGACGTTGAAATTTGCAAAGGGGGAAAAGATAGGGTTTATCTTTAACTATAACTTGGTGGGCCAGGGTGACATTACAGTCGCCGCAGTTGTCCACGTCCACGCAGATTCACCTGACGAGATACGTGGAACGTTTCACGATATAGTTGACATCCAGTATGACAGCGAACTACAATCGCATGACCTGAGGGTGGATCCGACAAAGCGGTCTAGACTGGGGAGGTATTTAGGGGGGAGATCGACAACGAACGAGGAACTGAATTGCTTTTGGAACTTTGAGCTAGTTGAGAAGCAGTGGGTTGTTGGTTGAAATGTTGCATGATCTGTAGCTTTCCATTGAAAGTCGTTCTTTTTTACTCTCAAATAAGAGTATTTTTTCTATTGAAAATAAACATGACAATCCTGGCGCTGCGAGCACTAAGACACTGTGTATAACAGCTATCTCACCCTACTGTAGTTACTTCTGTTCAAAGTTGGAGAGTATTAAAAAGTCGGCAAGTGAGAATGTAAAAAATAGCAACGAAAGCTAACATTTTCAACAATCCCACGCTATCATGTTGTCAAATACAGTAAACTATGTGACGGCAAGCAGGGCGCGATTTTCAGCGTCCTGGCTCGCCTCTGTTTAGCGCCTCTACCACCCGTTTCTATACGAAGCCTTTGCGCCCGCTGTCCTAGCAAAACCTGTGCATATGACCCAAGACGTCTGTGGTGACGATATTGTCAATCCAGAAATGCTTATTCCAATATATATCCCTCAAAAGTATCTTCGGTACCTCGCCCTTCCGCAAAGCATGCGTTCTGCAACTGCCAGAGTGAAATCACGCCACTTGAAGCGAAAACCTGCATCAGCTAAAGCCACAGACAGGGACAAGATATACCGAAGACGACGACAAGCAACTGCTCGAATCAAAGGAGGAAAAGAGGATGTCGTGGCAGGAAATACAGAGGGAGTATTTCCCACTGATTCATTGCGCAAAACAATAGTTAGTTCCACGAGAGCGGCACCGGCAGTAATGGCAAAGCGCACGCACTTCAAAATGGAGTTGCGGATGTTGCTAATGCTGCGTAGGGTCTCAGAACACGTGAATATGACGGCTGGGTGTCGGCGCATATGCCGCGAATGGCCTCAGAATTGCCTCAGCAACAAGACGCGGGAAGTGAAAGCATTGAATTGCGACTGTTGGGGCTGGGGATTTAGAAAATCCCGGGCCTGGTGGATGGCGCCTGCAACGAGTTGAAAGTACAGAATGATGCCGGCGCCGAAGGCAAAGAAAACGGCAATACGGGGATGTCGGGTAGCCGGCACATCCCCTTTAATGCAGCAGCAGAAGGTTTTGTCACCGGGGGCGCGCAGGTCGAGGCCACGACGAAAAATATTAACTGTGATGAAAGATCCTCTGCGATCTCAACGGGGAAGAAACATCAAGGGTCTCCTAGTAGCAGCCATGGTAGAATGACCAAAACAGGAACGAGGACGTAAGGTTGCCAGGGACCAAGTTATGTCTCGAAATCAGAGGATTGGACGAAATATAAGCAAGAAGCCAACTTCCGAATGATGAGCATCTGCTGCACTATCAGAGAATGTGTACGCGAGTTTCAACAGAAGGTTTCCATTGTAACTGTACCATCCCTAATTCCCCCCTACGCACATACGAACGATTGATGAGTCTGGGGTCCTCCTAAGAAAAATGGACTAAACCCATGCCCCTGTACCCCAGGTGCCTGCGTTTTTCTGCCTCCGGATCTTGCGTGTGCCGTCAGGTAGGATCTCAAAATACTCGTTCAGCCCCGGCATATACCCAACCTCCTTCTGCTTCTCCTTGGCGATCCTCTCTGCTTCCTTCTCCGCCGCTGTCGGCGGTCGTGTTGGCAGTGGTGCCTTGCGTCTACGCGCTCCCTCAACAGCGTGGTAGAAGCCCAGATCGTCCTTTATCTGCCGGACTTGATCGGAAGAGAGCAAGAGCTGCTGCTGCTGCGTGGGGTTAGAGCTAGATGATGCTGGGGAGGCGGAGTAAGGAGGTGCGGCGAGAGTGAACGTGGGGAAATCATCCCGGATGCGCTCGCATGTCCAGCAACGACACTGCTGGGCCAACAAGTCGGGATCTGCGTTTTCGAGGGAGGAGTTTGCGTTCTTCTTGGGTGACTTGGAATCACTCGCTGGTTGACCGTTTACAACCTCCTTAATGAAGGCTTCGTATTGCAACGGATACAATCGGTGCGTCCGCCAGAGCAGACTAAGACCAAAGGACGGGTGGCTTGTATCGCCCTCGTTGCCCGCGGCTGACCCGCTCAGCTGAAAGTCCAGGTACTCCACACTTGCCCGAACCAATGTTCCCTGGAGGGCAGGCGAGCGGATCCATAGCAGCTCGTGCGACGCGTCAATAAAGGATTCATGCTTCTTGACCTCGGCAAATAGATTCGCCTCGAATGGGAGCTTGAGATCATCGGTGTATGCTGGGGGGCTCTTGAGGTACATGATGATATCAGAAGACTGTCCCGACAGGTTGGAGAAGAGGTTTTGGGCGGCACGAGGCAGAGAGAACTGCATCTTGTCCATGTCGATGACGTCGCGTATAGCAGGCCAGGGGAAGCAGAGCTTTCGCAGCTGCGGGATGTCTCGCTCGTGGTTCCGGCAGGCGTCATCGTAGACGTCCAAGTCCAACGCGAAGACATACCACACAAGCAGCACGTCTAGTGGCGGGAGGTAGTCCTTGGCCAACTGGACCGCCACCTCTTTACTCCCGTGGTGCGAGTACACAGAGGCATGGTTCATGACGCTGCCAATGTTGGACCACCACCCCGCGAAGCGCGTGACAGCCAACTTGATGAGAAGATCCCATCTCTGAGACTCTAGGAGCCGCGCCGACCCGGGCCGGGGAGTTTGGTCGTATGTTGGCGGCTGTAGGACCTCGACGTCGAGCGCGTTAGCGCTGAGCCTTAGGTTCCGGAAGCACTCGAGCAGGGCCAGATGCACGGCTGCGTGGCTGGTCTCGGGGTAGGCCAAAATAGTTTCGACCTTGCCAACCTGGGGCTCGCTGGGGATGAAGACGTTGGCAAATACTTTGGGGTCTGGAATGACGGTCTGCTTGCCACCCGGCTTAGGAGCCGAGTAGGATGACGGCAGCTTCCAGGAATGTGGATCCGTATCGACCTGGCTCGAACCACCACGGAGACGGTTGAAAAGCGACATTGAATCGCTTGCGGGCGAGCTTCGCCTCCTAGTGGGTGGGTAAATTTCGAACTGAAGGTTTTCAAGACTATAGAAGGACGATGCGGGCCTATAGCTCCAGCAATTAAATCAACCTGTGATAGTTGACACAAGAATGCAAAGCAAGTGGGGATATCGGCAGGCAAAAGCGGGCGACATTTCGGATGGTTGTTACAGCAGGCAGCAGGCAGCAGCGTAAAGCCCCAAGCATTTGACGTCTTTAATGCATGGCATTGTGTTGGATCTATATAGGCTGTGCTGAATGTGCCGTCACGTGATAGAAAGGAAATACTACAAAGTTGGATACACCCGGGCTAGACGCAGTTTACGACTTTAGAATGGCAGATCAATCCATTCAGCGGCTCCTTAGTTGTTCCTCGTTTTGGAAAAGAAAGAGCCCTTAATGAGGCAAAGATAAGAGCTGGCATATATTACGTGTACATCAGAACAACTCACCAAGACTCACATGAGACTTGAATAGAAAACAACAACTGAATTGCCTTGATCCAATAAGATATGTTACCCTAATCATCATAATAGAAGAGAAACCCAAGCTGAAAGCCCTTTCCAGTCAAGAGGTATCACGTGATATATATATATGCAGTTTGGACCTATCAGACAACGCGAGCAACCGCAGCCATGCACCCAACTTTCAGCCGTAAAAGCGACGAAAAGGAGGGGAAACAACAAGGCTTTGTGTGCAGTTTTTCTCGCTGGGTGAGCCTTAATATGTCTTTCAGCTGCCCTTAAGATGTCTTCCAACAAACTTTGCTGGAGTCTCCGTGTCTTCTGAGCCTCTGGTGATGTTGCGATGTCCTTCAGAGACTCTATTGAGGACCCAGTGTCCCTTTGAGTGTCTATCAATGTCGTCGAATACTTGATCTTTTTAGGCAGCATCTATCGAAGCCACGATGCTTTTTAGTTGTCTTTAGAAGCGTCGTTGAAGCGTCGTTGTGACCTGGAACCTGTCTCGATATCGCTTGCTGACGTCGCGATGCAATTCGGCTACCTCTGTCTGTAGCTACTGTTGGGAGTCGCGGTGTCTTTTGATAACACTTATCGAAATCGAAATATCTTTCGACGGCCCCAAGGAAGCCGCAAGGCCTTTTGGCAGGCCATGACAGAATCTATGAGAGACGAACCCCAGACCGTCCCTGTGAAAGGAGTCACATCGCCGTCCTAGAGGATTCGATCCAGACTTTCAAGCTCCTAAGCCTCCGTTCCGCCTTTGCGGCATCACATTTGTCACTTATCACACAATGGCGGTGTTACATCTTCGCACACCTGCGTTAGTACACATCTTAAAGCCCATCCCAAAACCCCACCCCTTCTCAGGTTAGGTAGGTTTCCTACTCCAGGTGTTGTCCATCTAGCTCCCAGCGAATCGCATTTCAACCGCCTCCAAGGCGGCTATTTGTATCCTCTGACTCTGGGGATCGTATCGCCCTGGCATTTTGCAGCCATCAGGCGAGAAATGAACACGATTATCAGTGCGAAATAGTTAAGCGTTCGGAGCCGGGTGCCCTCCATTGGGACCGAAGTCGAAAAATAAATCAGTCATGGGATTATTTCCCCTCGAAGCATCGCCTGCCCACGTGTCGACTGGGCTGTAGCAAGGGAACTCGTCGAGCCTGGAGTCATGAGTTAGCAATGAGAAGAAAGTGGTAAATGGGGGGAGCATGAAATACAACATACCCGACGAGTTGGCCACCCGGAGCAGGTCTGTTGTTGCCTGGCTGCTGAGCGCCTGGGATGGGGTTATTTTGGCCGCCATACGACCACCTGTAGAATTTCAGTGCCATGTGCTACGAGATGCGGGATGGATATACGAACGCATTATCTGGAACTCTATAGCCTGGGATAGGCTCATTTTGGCCGGCGTAGGACCACCTGGAAAGATCAGCGCGAGGCACATGATGAGAAACAAGAGGGAGACAGAATATACCCGTTGTTTGGGCCTCCTTCAAACACGCCATGTCCTTCCCCGTTCCAGATCCGTTCGTTGGCGAGGAGGGGAATGACGGGACCGTCAGGGAGAGTTATTCTACGCGGCGGGTTAACTGAGTACAGAGAGAGCAGTGAATATTGGGTATGCGCACTCTTCTTCGCCATTAAGCTCGTGGGGCGGAACGTTGTCTCCACCGAGTTCGTTCTGCTCTCTGGCTGCACCGTTGCGTCTGCTCTTACGCTTGACGACATTTAATTCGCCATTGCTCCCGCCATGGTTTCTGCCGCTGCGCCTACCACCACGACCACCGTGACCACCGTCACGACCACCGCGGTATGTGTCGGCCATTGGAATAGGATCCGCACAGTGTTTATGTTGTGGATGCACCTGTGATTCAAGCTCGGCGCCTAACGGGGGATGCGCGACTTCGACTCAACTTATTGGGGTGATGGAGAGGTTGGCCTATACTGTGGATCTCTGTCTATGTTCGACGGTAGCGGTGGACTGAGGTGATATCAAATTGGGCCAGACCCTTTGAACGAGAAGACTACGACAGGAGTGCTGCGAGGAAGAGAAGGTATACTAACGGCGAATAGAGTTGGTGTCGACTGGGTTGGTGATTGCTGCGAAGATGCTTTGATGATCGACAATGAGGGCGAGGTTGAATATAACAGTCACTGCGATGGCGAGGCGGAGCGGGGGAAATAACGGGGCTGTCTTGGGGAAAGGGGGCCAGCGCATCAGGGAACCATGGGGGTGAACTGGGAATGACGGTGAGAGATAACCTGTTGCAGGTCAGCAAAAGGTATGAAGCTGTGCTGTTGTGAAAAGACGGCAGATGCCCATCAGGAGATAGAAAATGACCACGGCGAGCAAGACCGCCCTCGGGGAAGGTGGCCAAGAGTGTATCTGGAAACGAGGAGGATATACTTGGACAGGAATGCGCGAGGCGACCGGTGAAGGATGGATAGACGAGGGAGAAGAGAGAATGAGCGAGGGGGGAAAGATGATTACTTAATTGTTTTGATGATAACGAGAGATGAATGTGTGTCTGTACGAGTACCAGAGTTGTTCATCGGCATCGCCGCCATACGTACTATTAATCACGAAGCCACTCCTTATAGGTACAAAATTTGAAGCGTCATGCTTGCGGGATCCACTGAAGTATTGCTTCTTATTCGGGATTCGCTGAAGAAAATGTGACCAGGCTCAGCGTATTGAATGGACTGTGGACGGTACGTACATATTGCTAGAAAACGACCAAACTGTCTCGCAAACCTTTTCTCGATCACTACTAACCTACTCTGTTCACCGAACATACTCAACCATCAACAAGACTAGCAGGAGTCATCACTAGAAGATTTGGTAGCAAGAGAAGGCGATGGGGCGAGCGCGCTTTACAAGAATTAGTGGAAGTGATCAAGCGTGATCGGAATAGAGGGTAGCTTGTCGGCTAGGAACAATGGCAAAATTAGGAATCTTTTACTCATTCCTATGCGTATATTGTTATTTTGAGCAAAGATGAGACCGTGTCTGGAACAAGACGCCGACAGATGCTAATGGTCAAATGATTAGAGGGCTATATCCCAGGTCTCATAACCACTAAATCTCGGTTTTATATGCACAAGCTGGATATACATGCGCGTGGTGTTCGGTATTGTACATGAATATATGCATCGCTGGTTTGCCGCATTTCTTGAGATTATAGGATCACGCAGCTTGCGCGCACGTTACTATGTCTCTACACACATTTCTACGGAGGTGAGATTGCAGGGAGCTAGAGGGGATTTCGGCGAGCATACAAACGACGTTCAGTCCTGGCTTCCCCACCACCTAGATCTCTCAATCCTGTAATAAACGAATGTCTCCATCGCCACACCCCAACCCCACGAACACCTTCAAAATGACCAGCCTAACTCAAAGTTGACCGTGATTGTTCGAATTATGTTGCTCCTCTCGCCGTTAGTAAACGAGCCAGAATACGTGGCAAGTACTGTTTATTCACTTGCCACCACCACCAAAGTAACCCTTCAACGGTATAGAGATACAAACCACCCACAGGCATGGCTGTCATGTTGACTCGAAGGCTGTAGCCGCGCCAGCCCTATCCAGGGCCCATGTGTTTTTTAAAAAGCGACAATTTCTCTCTGTTCGCACCTCTACCATCTCTTTCCACCTTTTATTTTTACAAGCAACCTCCAATCAAATCCCAAAAAAATTCACCAGAGTGACTTGAGCCCATCCGCCCCAATCCCCGAGCCGCTTCCGATAGGATACCCAATCCACACCGACCATCCCGAAGTTACTTCTTCAGGTGTTTTGAGCTCCACGTCAGGCGTCCTGACTTTCCTCTCCTTTGACAATCTCACACCGATCGGCTTTGCGCGATCCATCAGCGACACCTCAAATGCCTCAACCCAGTAGTAGCCCCAACTGCCGTATTCAATTCGATTTTGTTACCCTTTCAATATCTCATCAATGACAAACAAGATTTCACGACCAAGGTCACTAATGGAAGCAGGGCTCCATAGGTCCGTTCCTTTGCCGAGAAGGAAAGGGGCGTCATTCTCGATAATTGCATTGTTCCCTTTGACATGTAAGGTCTTCGCCGTAATTGCACCCTCCCCATGGCCTAGGATGGTAGGCGGTAAAATGATTACCGAACGAACATTCTTTCCCTTGCTAAGAGCCCTGATTGCCCATATGATATAATGTTAATGACCTTGAGGGCAAAAGTTGGAATGTTCCAAACTCAAGGGTTGACAATCACTTCGCCAGCGTTGGTAACCAAAACTCCGAATCTCGGCAAATTACACTGGCTCGAGCTTGTGCACAAGACCAAATATAATAGCAATATCTTCTCTAGATGTCGGTCCTTTCGATAAGAAATCCAACTCCTGCTTCACAGCCGTCCCGCTTTATCAAAATAGATTAGGTAGCGCTTCTCCCCAGATGCCAGCAAACCAGCCATACATAACGAGCTACATTTTCCCCTCTTGTTCATGACGAGATGAGCATCAGCCACGGGACCTCTGGTATATGCACGACACTACGTGTCATCACGCTAAATATTCCACCTTGCCACAACAGCAGTAGCGGTACGATGTACTGGGCGTGGTACGGGGCGACGGATGAGATTAAAACGGAACGAATAATGGATGGTAAGTAGTGGTAGGTGAGCTAGAAGAGTTGCCTACGTGGAGTTCTTGCTTTGGTTGTCCGAAGCGTCGTCACCGGTTTAGACCGTCGCGTCCGAGCGAACAATGGCCCGGACCGACCTCTGCGCCACTAGGATGATCCCGTCGTAAGGGGCGGTGAGTACGACCTGAGCTCGTGCGTCCCATAAGTATAGTACTGTACAGTGCAACGGATCGTAACCGAGGGACCCAGGAGTTAGGGAAGCTGGGGGGAAGGGAGAAGCCCAGAGAATACTTTACCATGCCTGCCGAGTCACCAAGCGCGGTACCATCACAAGAAAACCCCCAATGCCACGTTTTAGGTGCATCAGCAGGTTTGTTGGGCTGCAGAATGCAAGGAATCTAGGTGGTGCACACCGGTTGGTTGCTAGTAGATGGCGCTGTGCTCCGGCGCTTCGGTCGATCGATGGATGCTAGCGTGCTATTGCGCTTTGATGCCTCAAAAGAACGGCCTTCTGTATGTAGTCGCCGAGGGGATGGGAATGAAAACGAGGCGGACTGCATTGTGAGAAAGACAGTACTAGGTGGGTTTAAGACGGCTAACAGATCTGCCTGAATTACAGCTAACCAATCCCTCGAATTGAGGGAGGAACCGTGATTGAGTCGTTGTGGGGTGGTTTCTTTGGCGTTCTAGGGCGGTAGCGCCGTTGAACGGCTATTCGGAGATCTACTCTACGGGCATGTCGGACCCTGCTAAGCTGTGCTATGCATGACTGCTAGCCTTTTCCTACCTTGTTCATATTAATGACACCTCACCTGCAGTAGTTCCACGACCACCGCCGAGTCCGTATTAGTCTATGCTAGCTGACTACCTGGGCGCTCGGAACTACATCAGCTTCCCAGAAGTACAGACTCGTTAGTATTGGTAAGCGTCTTGCAGTGTGAAGCAGTAAGCGAATAATCGTGGATGTGGGTTGGGGGGCTTGTTCCCGATGGATAGCTTTGAAACCTGTTGTGAAATTCGACCATACTGTGTAATTATAGTTAGGGGAGAAAGTGAGAATTCGTATCCCAGAGCCTACTGTGGGATTACCAGGCGTAGCCGGGGTACACTGTACAAATCGAGACTTGTCCGTATTTTAGGGTATTTAGTCGAATCAATCCCGGTTCTATCTCCAACAATTTATTACCTCGTTATTATGCTATAATACCGATACCGCACCACATTCGCTAGCCCTACAGCGTGGTTGGCAAACGTTAGTGGATGGCACTCCCTGTTGGGTACCAGAGGACGTCAAATTAGGGGCATGAGATAGCGGAGACAGGTCAACCCCATCTTTTTAACTTCCGAAGCTGGCGGTCCTAGCTTCGGCTATATTATCCCTGAGTCAAGCGCTATGGACGTGCGAGAGCATGTGGAGCCCTGTGGATCACTGTGGGGTGCTGTCTCCGGAGCTGCTCCGTATACCTTCGACTAGAGTGGAGATCATATGAAGAACTGTGGGTATCATTCTTGTAAGGCTACGAGTACGGGGAGGAGGAAGGAGATGATGGATTCAACTTTTCCGCCGGTGAGTATGAACGCGTATGCACTTCTTGAGGACATATTGTCCATGTATACGTACTCGGGAACAGTCAGTACTCGTCTGCGATTCGATGCTGTGTATACAGTACCAAATCAAGTCATCCTACTCCATCCCAAGTCATCCCACTCCATCCCGTCTCGTCGCCGCGTTGTTCAACCCACGACGTGTAACCTTTTGTAACCACCCCGCCCCGCCCCCAACAGTAAATTGCATGCATCTCTATGCGTTCATTTGAGGATGAAGGCAGCGTGGGCTTCGGGCACCTGGAAATACGTGGGGTTGATGAGAATTGATTTCCCAAACAACTTAATCCTGCACAACTCTTCTTTATTCCCAATCCCTACCTATGTAGTGGGTACTACAGAGTATGTAAGAGTGCGTGCATACCTTAAAAATGCCATTGCTGTCCTACAGCACGTAGTATCCCACCCCCAACCGACTCAATCCCCCAACCCACGCATTAATTGATGCATAAATCACTAAATATGCTCCCAAGCTGGGATGCAGGGTCATACGTGGGGTGTAGGAAAGGGGATTCGGTATCACCACGCAAAGTCCAGAACACCCTAGCCTATCATCATTGACGGCACACGATCAGCTACGGAGCGAGGTGAGGCACAGTACCTTACCCCATACCCCCATACCCCCAC